>VMDO01012040.1:0-63936 GCA_007922755.1 Pedetes capensis | reverse complement strand
TTGTTGTTGTTGTTGTTAGGTGCCATCGAGTCAGTATCTGACTCACAGCGACCCTCATAGGGTTTTCAATGGCTGACTGTTTCAGGATTGCCTTGGGAGTGGATTGCCAGGTCCTTCTCCCATTTTTGTGGTGCTGGGAACCGAACTCAGGACCTCAGAGACTGTAGCACAGTGCTCTACCAACTGAGCTAAATCCCAGCCCTCAATAAAGCTGAAGAAAACTTAAAAAAAAAAAACCTTTCATTTTCCTCTCCAATCTACAAAAAAAAAAGAGAGAGAGAAGGTGAAAATTCTGAAAAAGTCTAGTTAATTTTTCTTAAGTCACATAAACAGACCATAGTTTGGTCAGGCCTAAATCCAAGATTTCTGACACTTCAACTCTGCTCTTTTTATCACCCCCACTAGAGTCCTATTCTGTAGATTCAAAATTCTAAGCACATGGGCCTTGAGCACTGAACCAGAGCCTCCTGCAGTGAGATGTGTGTATCAGTTTATGTTAAAAATAAAGATACTTCTTTAAAACATCCAGGCTATTGTCATTGTCCAAACTGGAAGGTGGACCAGAACTTCTCTTCTCTCGACAATCATGTACCACTTCAATCTGAAATAATGAAAATAAAAGTTAAATTTGTATCTATGTAGATATAATTCTTCAAGCTCCTCTAGCTCAAATTCTTAACTGTAGGTTCTAACTCTGTAAACAAATTGAGAAATAACACTATATGTTTTCCAAAAACAACTGATATACACTAGTAAGATAAATGCTTTGAGTTATAAAGGAAGACAAACTTAAGACACTAGTTAGAATTTATTTTGTACTCTTTTCATTTATTTGGCATTTTTGGGAAACAGGGTTAATTAATAAAATGTTGATTTTCCCAAAAGTTTACTCCTGGAAGAACCAAAATAACTCTTTAGCCTTAATGATTTATTTTGGCCCTACTAGAGGGTTAACTGAGGGCATCATGCATGTTCTGCCACTGAACTGTACCCTCAGCCCCTTTTTTATTTTTTATTTTGGGACAGAGGCACAGGCTATCTCTGGCCTCAAACTCACAATCTTCCTGCCTCAGTCTCCCAAGTCACTGGGATTACAGGCATGCACCACTGCATGCAGCTGAAGCCTTAGTGATTTTTTTATGGATTCCTTCTAGAAAATATTACAGGCATCCTTGAATTCTTTAATCAAAGACAATAACATAATCGATCCTGTTCCTAATGACTCACTGATATCACCATAAACTTGAATGATACAATCTAACAATGCATTCTAGGGCTACTAAGACATGCTGAACTGCCTATTCTTTCTCAACATGGCTGTAACTGTGCATCTTAGTCTCTCCTCACTGTTGTATGTTAGTTGTTACTACACATGGCTTCCCTGATCCTAAACTAGTGCCTTATTTTGTAGACTCTAAAGGACTTAGGCTGGTCTACTATGTCAACTATATGAGATTTGTGATGGCTAACTGCTCTTTAGAAGCATTTGAAATATATTCCTGGGATCCCAGCTATATTGGTCAGTTGAGCTTGCCAAAAGCCTGATCTCCAATCAAATGTAACATTACTATGTGGTAACTAGAACCCAAAATGAAATACAGGATTTATCAGCTAAATAATACTTCTATAAAATGTGACCTACATATTATAAGTTCATGTGGAAAAGAACAAACACTTATTACAACTTTCTACATATTAGGCAGCCACAGTCCTAAATACTTAACACATAGCATCATATCCAATCTTCACAGCAAGAGCTATGGCAGTTGTTTCTCCATTTTAAAGATAGGAAAACTGAGGATATGGGAGGATTAGTGACATGGTCAAGGTGGCATATTCCAGAACTGATGAAACAGTCAGGCACAAGAGTCAAAGTGCATGGCTTGGCACTTTTACCACATGCTGTCTTGGAGAGTATTCTATTATTACACACCCCACCCCTTTTTTAAATAAATGCAGAGACTTAGATCCAGAGAATTTACCCAAGGCTATATATTCAGTAAATGACAGAATAGGCATTAAAAGCTAGATGGTCTAGTTATAATTTATACCACTATGCTATGCTGTACTACCTCTTGGAGATATGTTCTCTTGATTATTTACCATCAGGAACACACAAAGAAAATGTAGAGTCTTGCAGCTATGATGAGGCTACTCTCTGCAGATACCAGCCTATTATGGATACTGCTTATCCTCTGAATGTACATCCTGGGCACCTCAGTGGACGTCTGAAACTGTGGACAATACTGAACCCTCTACATACTAAGATTTACATATACCTATGATAAAGTTGAATTTATAAATTAGGAACAGTAAAAGATAAACAATAATAACTCATAATAAAGTAGATCAATTATAACTATATACCATGGCAAAAGTTATGTGAATGTGGTTTCTCCACCTCTCTGGAATTTTCCATTTAATATTTTTGGACTACAGTTGACTACAGTCACTGAAACTGTGGAAAGCAAAATCAAGGAAAAGGGGGACTACTGTACATTTCAAGAAATGAATAGATGTCATTTCTGAGCCCAGAATTAGAACATGGCCTCTATCTCTGCTTCATACTTGCAGGACTGAAATCGGTCATGAAAGAATCTTCCTTCTATAGAAAGGTGTGACATTATTTAGGTTGATGGAGGTTAGGGTATAAAGAGAAGCTGGAACTTATGTGTGCTGTTCTACAGAAATGATTCTGAACTTGAGCCAGGACTTGAGAAACTGCTCACACTTCTGGGGCTACGCCAATTCTGCAATTAGATACAACGCAGCAACATTTTTTTCTTTTAGATGAAATAGGCTTCCAAATACATAATATAGGTCTAATGAATGAAAAATATGGTTTAAGTCCCCATACCAATTCTGCAACTACAGCAATAAAGTCAATTTTGAATTAATTAATGATATTTACTTTTATGTTGCTGTGATTTTGTCTCCAAGTCTTCTTTCCTGGTAGAGAAATGCAAAAGAAGAATTTCAAACCAGCATCAGTCAGCACTTTTAATGAAAGCACACGTATATTTATTAAATAATTAGAGAGCTAATATGCCAACATGCTTATAGAGTATTTCTAAATCACACTACATAAGACAGCAATTGGTTACACTTCTCTATACAATTTCAACTTCTTATCAAGCATGATTTTACTACATATGTACCCATTTTCCCACTCCTCTAACATTCACTTACTTGCTGAGCTCAGGGATAGGTGTTAGTGCTTACAATTATTTGCAGATTCAGTGTTCATTCTGACACAAGTATTTAATCAGGTTGTAGCTGGACCAAAGGCTTATTAAAAATCCAAATTTAACCTAGTAATTAGAGCATCCAACAATTATTTGGTACTTACTATATACCAGATACTGATCTAAGTCCTAGGGATGGATTGTCTTTCTTAATCCTCAAATCTGCCCTAAGAGGTGGACAATAACTTCTATTCCCAATTTATACGTAAGGAACTAAGGTTAATATCTTGTACAAGGAATAGAGGTGATATTTAAATCCACATAGTCTACTGTCAGAATACTTGTTTCTAACCACTATATAAAACAACACTTCCAAAGCGTGTTCAGATTCTGGGGGGAAAAGTCCTTCATTAAAATTCAAAGCTTTAATCTTTATTTTGTTAAAAAATGTTCAGCTCATATAGGGGGAGCCCTGTATTATTCAACAGGAAGTCAGATGGTCCTAAAAGCCAAGGGCATATTCCAATCAAAAAACAAAGTACTAAGTTCATAATTGTCAGGGCTGCTGAAAAGCTGCCACTCATACAGGTTACATGGGTCCCCTCTGAGTACAAGAAATATACATTTTTTTCCTTCCCTCCTTGACAGAAGCCAATGTTGGGCTACTCAGAGAAATGATGTCTTTAGACTGTATGCTTCACTTTCATTTATTAAAATATATATCTTCACGTTTATATAATCATATATAAATATATATTAGACTTAGTGGGAATTGCTATATAAAATCAGTTTCTCAACAAATACAGAGGTGTTTCACTTTAAAGAAATCTAATATGAAGAGGTACAAACTTATTTCTAAAGGTAATCTGGGGAATAATTATTAGTTTTACTAATTAATTCTTTTAAAATATATTAAGAGATGCAAAGGGAATACTCAGAGAGTGCTAAAATGTATACACATTTTAAGTTTTAAAATTGCACTACATAAAATATACTGATTACAAAAAATAAAACAAGAGGTGCTCAAAGTGATTACCATTGTAATTCAATTCAAATTTGAAAAGTAATACATAGATAACATCTCTTAAAATTTGAATGCCTTTTTTGGCACCCCAGGTATATACAGTTTAAAAGGAACACATCTTTTTCAGAAAAGCAAGGTAAATGTACTCATTCTTTTAACAATGTAAATACATACATAATGATCTAGCCCCCATACAATATACCAATGCTATGTTCATGGATACACAAAGATGAATTGCACACAATCCCTGCCTTTGCAGAGCTTTCAGTCTAGCAAGACAGAAAACAGGAAGTCTACTAAAGCTGAGAAGAAACAGAGAGGCTTGTCACACAGCATGCAATACCTAACTGGCCTGGGCTGAGGGGAGGAGAGGACAGGTAAGAGAAGCTTAGCTGAAGCTGATCTAGAGATCAGAAACCTAATGCAGAAATTCGGAACTAGAACGGAGGCAAGGGATGGGGAGAATACTCCAGAGAGAGAACAGGATGTGTAAATGCCACAAGGTAGGTAGGACAAAAAGGAGAAGTAGGCAAGGGGGTGGGCATTTTGGGGAAACAGGGAGACTACTGTAGTTGTCAAGGCCACCAGTGATACTAGCTTAGACCCTGAAAGTGGCAATAAGGAAAGCGATCAGGATAGAAGAGATGGAAAGAAGTGAATGCATATGCTACAGACTTTGGAGACAAAAATCCATTAGACCAGGATTTTTCTGACAAATTAAAGGTGGGGTAGGCCAGGCACTGTGGTGCACACCTGTAATCCCAGCAACTTGGGAGGCTGATGAAGGACGATTGTGAATTTGAGGCCAGAGGCAGCCTGGGTAACTTAGCCAGATCCTGTCTTAAAATGAAAAATACAAAAGGGGATGTTTCAGTGGGGAACACTTGTCTAGCACACACAAGTCCATGAGTTCAACCCCCAGTACTGCGAAAATATTAAAAAATAATAAAAGTAGGGCAAGAGCAAGCAGGAGGCACTGAGTTCCCAAGCTTGGACAACTGGAAGAAGCATAGTGCCAGTCACTCAGATGAGGAAGAGAAAGAAGGTTTGCAGGAGAGAGGCATTCATTTGGGGTATGCCAACTCTGAGTTTCCTACAGGAAATTCAAGGAGGCAAATTAGGTCTTGAAGCTTAGGAGAAAGATCTAGACTATAGATACAGATTTAGGAGCTCAAATCACATTTTACATTTTAGCCCTCACTACAAATGCCTTTTGATCACTCCCCTCTGCACTCGATGTTAATTTAATAAATATTTATTACATCCTGCTAGTTGCCAGGCACTTTGCTGGGTGGAGGATTCTACTTGGTGCCAAGAAAAAAAAAAAAACAAAGAACAACAACAACAAAATAAAGAAAAACAGTTTGACTTATTTTTATGAAAAATTAGCATATAATATGATTTGGTTAAATCTTATATACTTTGTTTGGCAAGTAAAAGTCTTAAAATTTTATCTCGAATGGATTATTATAATCCCCATTACTCACAGAGTAATGGTAAAATGAACAAGGTTTGTAGCATAAATAATGCTTTGGTTTCATTTACAAACCATGATAGATTATGGATAAAATCATTTATTCACTCATGCCATTTACTCATTAAGCCACCTTCTTTCTCATAAATATATTAGGCAGTGTTATACTGAGGCAAATCCTAGCTATTCTTAATAAATATTTGGATTGTGGATGACACAAGAGTCTAAAATGAAAGAAAGCCTTTACTTTAGCATTGCTAATTGTATTTCTTTTTTCTTATTTTCAGTGGTCATTTTTATGACAGATATTGAGAGTACAATCATAATCTACTTTTTCCAGTCAATTTCCAAGCTAAGTTCAATACTGAGAGAGAATAATGGATGGTTGCTATAAAAAAAAGGAATGTTCCTTGCAAGCAGAGCTCAAGAATGAACTGCTATGATTTTTAGATGCCAAACTGGTTTTTCACATGTACACAAACACAGAAAATGTACTGATGATAATTAATATAATAAAGATGGGTACCTTTTGAAAAAACCTTACATGCTTGAAAGAAAGAGTATCCAACTCCCACTGCAGAAAGAAAGTGTAATGCCATTAAATAAGAGTACCAGAAAGAAAAAAAAAAGATACAAAACTAGTTTTGTTTGAGTGACTAATAATTTGAGTGGGACTTGGACAGTCTGCTAACAACTCTGTTCCCCAACCCAAGGTGCAACACTGCAGGGGGAGATAAACTTTTGAGGACTCCTAAGAAGCCTTAACCAAAAGGATAGAATAGTCCCATTTATTGAGTACTTCTTATGGTACGCAATTTTGTTCATTTTGTCTTCACAACTCCTTGAAGTTGGTAGATATTATTTCCCCTTTTTTTAGCCAAGGAAACCGATGCTGAGTGGTTAAGTGAACTCTGCCCAACATCACACAGCCATTGGAGCCAGAAATGTGACTGAAGTCTGTCTTCTGCTTAAGAATATTAACCTATTCTATTATTAGTCTCACAGTTGTTATGTTACTGTTTATTGGTGGTTGTTCTTTTTCTTTTTACTTTTTTCACTATCTTTGATATTTCCAGCGTCTTCAATCTAGTCAACATTATTCATTTAAGGTAATTTTTATGATTTTGTTGTTGAGTATATTTATACATTTCATAACTATTAACTACATAATTTTCATCATCTTAACCTATTTATCTGCTTTTATCAACTTTTTAGAATCTGATCCACATTGGGGATGAGCTATGTTCTTATGTTCACTATCCCTGGCTCAAGCCTCCTCTAAACTTCAAAGCAGTTCCCTATATTAGTGAAGTCTGTGATTCTATTCAGGTCAGAGACACCAAATTGAGCCCATGTTCACCCATTCTACTAATTTAGGGTGCCAAATGGCTTGCTCTCCCCTAAGAGGCTCTAAAGGCAGCTCAAGGAAACCCCTTCGGGGGATGCATCCACCTTATATTCAGAGTACTTCAACACCATTACAAAGGCAATTATTTCCCCATAGAACTTAAAAAGGAAGTAGATATTATGCAATTAAAATAAACTATAAAGATTAAAACTAGAAAGTGGACTATAAAAGGAAATTACCAACAAAATTATTCTGTTTACCAACACCTATTTAGAAAACATAATCCATACTATTATCTAAGCCACTCACATACTGAAATCATATAAGAATCAAATAATAGTTTACTAGAATAGTAATAAGCCTGCAGCTGTACCACTGTGGCATCTGATCCCGTCAGGTCTCGGAAGCTAAGCAGGGTCAGATCTGGTTAGTACTTGGATAGGAGACCGCCTGGGAATACCAGGTACTGTGGACTTGGGAGAAAAACCTGACAACCCACTCCCCGCCAAAATTATCAGCCATGAAAACCCTATGAATAGCAGAGAAGCACTGACAATAGTGTTTTGTCTGTTGTACATAGGGTCACTATGAATCAGATACCAACTGGACAGCATCAAACAACAAAGAATATTAATAAACACATGTGCACATGTGTGTATTAGTTTCCTATACTATCATCCCTGATGTAAAAAAAGTATGAACTTGATGCTGGCAAAATTTTCATACTCATTTGTCATACTAGAATACTCAGTCCTGAGATATTTATCATCTTGCACTATTCTATGCTACTACTATGTTTTACAACATTTCAATAAACTCTGACTCCTCCTTTATGCAATATCATTTAAATATGAACAAAGATGCTACAAATATAATTTTGATTAGGTCAAGTATGGTGGCACACACTTGTCATCCCAGTGACTTGGGAGGCAGAATGAGGAGGATCGTGTGTTCCAGGCCAGAGACAGCCTGAGTAACTTAGCAAGATTCTGACTCTAATAATAGTAATAATAATAATAATAATAATAATAATAATAATAATAACAGGCTGTGGGTACAGCGCAGTGGTTGAGAACTTGCACAGTATGTGTGAGGCCTTAGGTTCAATCTCCAAGGAGTGCAATAAATAAATAATAATGAAATAAAAATAAAATTTTGATTTATCAGAATTGAAAAATGAATTCAGTATTTATGTTAAGAGTAGCAAAGTAAACAATAACAAGAAAAGCTACAAAAGGTGAATGTAAGATATGTTACCAGGTTTAGGTGAAAAAAATGATGTTCCAGATCTGATCAAATTTTCAGACTCAGGCTCCACCAACTGAATTGGTCTTGCACACTTATCTGTCAGGTTTCTGAAGCCAGCCTGCTGGTTCTCAAATATACTCCGAATGTTTTCAAGTTTGAGTTGTACAGTCTGCATCTGAACCTGTAAGTTGCATAAGAATTCTATGTAATGCTTTCTAAAATGAGCCATAACAACCCCTACTATATTTCTCAGACTCAGCCAGCCAGAAAATTAACTTAGAGTTTAAAACATAAGGAAAAGAAATCTGGGAAAGCAACAGAAAGCAGATTAATGTATTCTCTTCACATGGATATAAAACCAAGATCTCAACAAATACAATCTAAGGAAGAAATGCATGGAGCAGTCATGAAATTGGTCCCTGCATAAAGTGATTTCCCATTGTTGGCTGGAAGGGATAAGGGCTAGAAAGAAGCTTATTACTCTCCCCTATTTAGCATGAATAAAAGCCACTAAGTTATAAAAACAATCAAGTGAAGAACACTGTCTTAGTACTTTGTTACACTATGGCCTATGAGACACTCCCTTTATAGTTCTCCCTGTTGTACTAGGCTTCTCAGAGCCACCAATGGATCACATGTCTTCTTGCCCCTCTTAGATGCTTTGAGGCAGCTATAGTTAAGCTTGGTTGCTTCCAGAGAATCACTTGGTTATTGCCACAAGCATGTTCCTGATTTTCTAGGGTGTTCCCTAGAATCTGCAGCTAAGCATGGATTTAGGTACTGCTCCAACTTTAGGATCAACTGCACATTTTACCAACACATAGTAACAAAAATGCCCTTATTTATAATGTGGAAAGAGTCCTTCTTGTCATAACTCAGAGAACTATACTGAACTAACTCAAAGCTCTGCACCCTGTTCACATCCAACTTCTGCTGCTCTCCCTTCTCTTAGACCCAGATCCTTCCTTTATGCCTTCATTCTCAAATGTAATAAGAAAGCCAGGTCTACACACATAGTACAGCACAAAGGAAAAATGGAGGTGGAATGCTCTTGACATGGGCCCAATATTATAGAACAGTTCAGGGCCTTTCTCCAGGAATGCACAAGAAAATACATATGAGAGCTCCTAATCTGTTCAAAGAGCTTAAAAAGAATAGAATCAGAGCTCAAAAGGGAAATTGCTCTCCATCATGTAGCAAGCATGCACCTTTGCATTCTTTGGTGCTTGATAGTGGCACTGGCACTACTATCACCCCTAATTCTCAAAAACAACTGTGTACATAAAGATGGCTGTAAGGGAATAAAACTCTTACACATTCAACTGTAATTATAGGTTGTTTTTTTTGTTTGTTTTTTGTTTTTTGTTTTTGTTTGTTTGTTTTTGCTTGTTCCTTTGGGAAAAAATGTTCCTACCTTGAGTTCAGGAGATAAAATCACATCACATTCATACTGTAAGGCTTCAGGGTCATAATTTATAAAGGGTAGAGCCATTTCAAGAAAATTTTTGATGTCTTGAAGGGCTTTCTGAGCATCTTCTTTAGACTGAAACTTATCTATTTCCTGATTAGCTAAAAGACATTCCCCTTCATCACAGCACTGACGAGCCTGGTGAGAAATCAAGAGAAAAAACATATGAATGAATGAAGATGAAATAGGTTTGCCATTGAGAGAGCAGTCATCAGCCCTCACTTCTGCCAATCAGAATTGCTTTCAGAGCTATTAAAACTATATCTGAGTTTTGCCTCCTCCTCAGAAATTCGGAGCCAGCAGCTCTGGCTAACAGAGCTCCACAAGTACTGCTGATACACAGCCAAGGTTTGGAAGCTCTGCATTTATTTCATAACAAATAATTTCTCCTGCAGCAAGAGTCTGACCATTTTTTCAACACTAACACTTTAGTTGAATGTTATTTCTCCAAAATCAATACGTGAAATATGAAACTCTCAGCAAAATATTAAGTGTAATATCAATGCTTAATGGCTGCCAATGACAAGAATAAAGGTTTCCTTATCAGAAAAGGAAATGTACAGGCTAAAATGTTTATGCTCAGATAGGATGCTTGGAAGTGATATTCCCATTTTACATTCCACTGCCAAGACCACAGCTGTAGGGTGACCTTTCAGTTTCTTGCCTAATAATAAAAGGGGTCCAATCCACAAGCCATGGAGGAATATTTTCTAGTCACTGGTTAATCTGGAAATGTGGAAGGACTTTCAAGCTTCAACAAAATGCTGTTCAGGCTTTTAAAAGTGTACTGGATGCAAACTCTCACCAGCAGAGGCTTCAGAGATATATTCAAAACAGAAAGGATGCCATCACCATAATGATCTCAATATTCAGAACAGGCAGAAATTGGTGCTATATTGAATCTGCCATGAATACTACATAGGTTGTTAGTTGCTATTGAGTTCGACTCATAGCGACCCTCAGAGGGTTTTCAATAGCAGACTGTTTGGGGATTGCTTCAGGAATGGATTATCATGTCCTTCTCTCATTTGTGCAGTGCTGGGGATCAAACTCAGGTCCTCAGAGAGTGTGGCGCAGCACTCTACCAACTGCGCTAAATGGATTGAAAAAACTTAATAAAGCTCAGAACTTAAGACTTCTTACAAATTGAAGTCCAAAGCTATGCCAGACTCTGACTCTAAAATCTCTAAGATATAAAGTAGACTGTAAGGCACAAGGGAAAAGTATGTCAGGCTGGGAAAACATTACACCCCTTTTCAGAAATGGATCATTTCCCATCACAGTACCTGCTGTAGGAGTTTATGCATTTTGAAAGTCCTGCTGAGCTGTATCCGTTTGGCTTTGATCTCATTGAACAAAATATCAGAAAGGTAACGTAGCTCATTGCACCTCTGGCAGATTAAATCAAGTGCATAATGGTGATTTGCTGCAAGCCTGTGGCCATGTAATATCACATACCGTGCCTTTGCTAATAGGTCCTGGTTTTAAGAAAGAAAGTAATAACTGTATGATCTCTGCTCATACAGAGGAAAAAGAAGAAGAAAATTAAGAATCAAATTGAGCAGGGGAGATACGTGGCCAAAACCGTGATTTGATATCAAACTTCTGCAGGTTGCAAAAAAACTTAGTTACACTAATTAGCTACAGCAATGATGTCATCCATCAGAAGTGCATGCATTTCTGGTTAGAGAAACTAAAATTAACTTTCACATCCCACTCAGAATGCAGAGGAGATTTTCTTTTTTTGATATGCACAGATTTAGAACAGAACTACATATATCTACTGAGGTATATAGCAGCCAAATGAAAGCTAATGTATTTCATGTCATCCCAGCTTTGGAAATCACATTACAGTCATCATTCACCTGAGTACTCGCAACATATCTAAAGTGAACATAAAAAGGGACCTTTGTAGCCTGGCCTCTACTCTGTCAACTACTCACTCACCCAGTACAGAGACTACAATAGAGCAGGAGCTTAGAAGGTATTTATCAAAGGAAAATAAAACAAATGGAAGCCCAGCCAAGGAAGTGACTAGCCTACCTAGCTAGCGGAAAAGCCACAGCTAAAAGGGAGAGTTACTATCTAATGAGTCTAAAGTTTGTTTCACAAGATGACAAAGTTCTGAAGATCTACTGCACCAAAATTTGAGTATACTGAACACCACTGTATTGAACATTTAAAAATGGTTAGGATGGCAAATTCTATGTTCTATGTTTTATTCAAATACATAAAACAAAAAAGTCCCCTTATTTCCAAGCCACTTTGCCTTCTCTTTCTACTATACCATAGGGATATATAAATTGTGGCATAATCACAAAGATCTACTAATGTAATTCCAGAACTGGTTACTATAACTGCTGCCTCTCATATTTTTTGATTTCACATGCTTGTGGCTCATTCATGAATCTATTTGTTTGCTAAGAATACATCTGGAAAAGTACTACCTTGTGCTTACATACAAGCTAGGAGAGCAAAGTCAGAGTTTATTAAATATTAAAGCCCCAAGTCCAATATTTAAGTCTAGCAAGAATAATGACAACTGTCTCCTTTGAGTATATGCTACTGTATATACCCCAAGTACTATGCTAAGTGTTTTATATACATCTAAATAAAGCCTCACAATCACTCTGCAAAGTAGGTCATTTTATCTCTGACTCATAGATGAGGACATTGAGGCTTAGAAATTAACTTACCTAAGGTAAGTTAATTTACACAGCTCATAAGACTAAGCAGAAATGTCTATGTGAGTCTAGGTTTGGCTCAACTATATACACCATATAGTGGGCATGTATGTTTCCATCATTTCCAGGTACCAAATAGCATTCCTTTTTTGTGTGCAGAAATAGCGGTTGAATTCAGACCCTTCCACACTCCAGACAAGTTCTCTACCACTGAGCTGCACCCCTCGTCCTTTTTTATTCGTTTTTTAAATTTTGAGTCATGGTCTCACTAAGTTGCACAGGCTGCCTCTGGCTTTGAACTCCTTATCCTCCTGCCGCTGCCTCCCAAGCCACTGGGATTACAGGCATGCACCATATCTCCCAGCTTCCAAATATTATTCTTGATAGACATTTTTATAGCTTGTCCAAAATGATTTACACTCTTGCTCCTATAGGTAGACTTGAAATAGTTCATGCTATTATCTCAGAGGTTTCCCTTTACAACTACATGACACACATGCAGTGCCAACCTAGGGCCACATTAAACAAAACAGAATTTTGGTTAATGTCATTGTGCCAACTATACAGAATGTTATTAGAGATGAAGCACCATAAGTGTTTATACTATGTTGTTGTTGTTGTTGCTGTTGTTGTTGTCAGGTGCTATCAAGTTGCGTCTGACTCATAGTGACCCTATGTACAACAGAATGAAACACGACCTCACACTGTGCCATACACACAGTCTTTTTAGGTTTGAGCCCAACATTGCATCTACTATGTTTCTTCTCATTTTGAGTCGTGCCACATCAGCAAAGGGAGGTCCCAGGGGATTTACTCCATTCTCATCATTAAAGTCAACTCTACTTGGAGGTGGCAACTCTTCCCTAGTCATTTCTTGAATGTCTTCCAGCCTGGGGGTGCTTATTTTCTGGAACTATATTTGAAAGTGCTTCTCTGCTATCCATAGGATTTTAAAAGACTTTGTTTCGAGAATGGGCTTCGAGTCCTTCTCCATTATGTGTCTTAGTTTGGAAGCTCAGCTGAAACCTGTGCACCATGGGTGGCCCTGCTGGTATCTGAAACACTGGTGACTTACCTTTCAGCATCAAAACATGCAAGCCCCCACAGCACAACAGGCTGATGGGCACATGAGGGTTATTCTACTTAGTCCCATTAAAACATAACTATTAAACTACAACAATACAGTGAACATCTAAAACATAATCTTACCTGAGAATTTTCATCTAAGTTTTCTAACTTTTTTATTTTTTGTTTTACTTGAGCTATATTCCCTGTGGCATCACCCAGCTCTGCTTGTTGATTTAATAGAAGTTCAACTTCAGTCACGAGCTAAAGGTAGGAAAAAAATGTTTTAAAAACATGCAAATTGTTAAGTATTTTCCTTTCATAATGATCAAATTTTTAAGGAAGTACTATTAAATAAGAATGTCAATATGGAAAATTACACATATGGAAAATACGTTCAGCTATTTTATTCACATAAGTAGATATAATCTGTTAGAATGTAACCTTCTAGATATCAATGTATATTCATAATTAATATAAGATTACACATAATGTAGTCACATATATGTGGACATATTTGCACCTAAGTGTACGTGGATGGATGCATACGTGCATATACATGCATATATATTCCCTAGCTCTGTGGTGAATGGTCCTGGAAGCAAAGACCCTCCAGTATCAATGAGCACACGTGGCACACACATCTTCATCTTTAATGCAGTTTCCCAGAAGAAGCCAAGGTTCCTCAGGACAGTGTTAGTGTAATAAGAGACGATGGAAGGCTGAGAAAATGTTCTAGGTTCAAGGAGACTACAGAAACATGACAACTTAAAGTATTACTAGACCCTATATTACGTCCTGTAGTGAAAGAAAAACAAATGGTATAAGGGATATTATTGAGGACTGGGCGTGCTAGCATATGCCTGTAATCCCAGCACTCAGAAGGCTAAGACAGAAGAACTGAGAATTTGAAGCCAGCCTGGGTACATAGTGAGACCTTGCCTCAAAAACAAACAAACAAGACGTAAAAGGGTCAATTGACAGAATTGGAATACCGGTGGCAGGTAGTAGAAAAGTATTTCACTGCTATTAAATGTGTTGAATTTGATAACTATACTGTGGTTGTGTTGTTGTTGCTAGGTGCCATCGAGTCAGCTCTAACTCATAGTGACCCTAAGTAACAGAAAAGAACATTCCCTAACACTGTGCTGTGCCCGGCACTATGTCAGTGCTTCTCTGCTATCCATAGGGTTTTCAATGGCTGATGGTTTCTTGTGAGTGGGCTGCCGGGTCCTTCTCCCAAGCCTACAGCACCCGGTGTTACCAGACAGTCTCCCATCCAAAGACTAACCACGTCTGACCCTGCTTAGCTCCAGAGATCTTGAGATTTGACGATAGCAGGTGCAGATGCCAGAGTGATATGGCTATAGATCGTACTGTGTGTATATAGGAGAATATTTCTCTGGGGAAGCAGAGGAAGGAGGATCGTGAGTTCAAGGCCAAAGGCAGCCTGAGTAATTTAACGAGACCCTGACTCAAAATAAAAAAATTAAAAATGGGCTGGGGATGCAGCCCAGTGGTATATTTGCAAAATATGTGCAAGGCCCTAGGTTCAACCCACTAATACTGCAAAAACAGAGAGAGGGACAGACAGACACACACACACACACACACACACACACACACACACAGAGAGAGAGAGAGAGAGAGAGAGAGAGAGAGAGAATATTCTTATTTTTAAAAAACTGAAGTGTTTTAGGGGAAAAGGGCCATGATGTATGGAACTTACTCTCAAATAGGCCAGAAAAAGATTATTTGTGAGAAAAAATATTATCTGTGTGTTTGTTAGATCATAGGTATGTGGTATTTAAAAACCAAGAAGTGAGTATTATTTCCCTGGGCAGCTATCTTGTAGCCCAAAGCACTTTATATCTTAAGTAACGTTGAATGATAAACCTTAAGGTAAAGCACCACTTTGTCTCTGTCACACTCCTAAAAAGTTCCTCCCAGGAAATGAATGAGTGGAAGATGAGAAGTCTTAGAATTTTAGTGGAGGTTTTCTTCCAAGTCAAGGTTCACGGCTGCAGCCGTAGCCCTGTGGCATGTGATCCCATCAGTATTTCAGAAGCTAAGCAGGGTCCAGCCTGGTTAGTACCTGGATGGGAGACCACCTGGGAACACCAGGTGCTGTAGGCTTGGGAGAAGAACCCAGCAACCCGGTCCCAAAAATCAATCTGCCATTGAAAACCCTATGAACAGTAGAGAAGCACTGACAATAGTGTTTTGCCGGTTGTACGCAGGGTCTCTATGAGTCAGATACCAATTTAACAGTACCTAACAACAACAAATCAAGGTTCACTTACACTTGCTTCCTTTTTTCATCTCTACAGGTATAAACCAACATCTTGCAAAACTGGGTCTGTGACGCTCAAGGAATAAGAACCTCTAGCATAATGAAATAGAAAGAAATGTTTCAGCTGACCTCCTGAAAGTCTTGCTCAAACTTCCACAGTTGCAGATACTGCTTCATCTTCAATTGGTGTTTTTCCCAAAATCCATCAAAAGCAATTTCCATATCATGCACCTGAGCAAGCAATCTTAACAAATAAAAGTCAAAAATTACTTAAAAACAACCACCTGTGTGGCAGGCTTGTAGCTCAACCTGGTCAGGACTTTAAGAATTATAGGCAAAGTTACAGTCTGTGCCACATGGTTCAGAGAGAAAAACAATCAGTGTCTATAGAACTTAATTCTACAAGCGAACTAATGTCTTCAGGACAATCCCGGGAAGAAGTTCTCAGATTTTCAGAGGCCCAGAAATACTTTCATACATAATAGATTATAGCAAAAATGTACAGCTCCTTTTTGAAAATATAAGTGAACAGTAAATACTCACTTATTAATAGTTTGCCAGTCACCACTTATTTGCTGATGATGTTCAAGACTTGAAGCGACAGTTTCTTCACTGTCAGGCACTTCCAGGTTCGTTAGCAGAATTTTTCCTTCTTTGGTTACAGCGGTAATATCATTCTGTACAAAGGCACAACAGGATATGGCAGTGAGTTAGTAATCCAATCTGAATGACCTGAAGAGAATGGAATATATCCCTGTGGCACACAGGATAAAAACAGCAATTCTAGCATGGCCTTTGCTTTCACAACTGTGTGAAAAATCAAATATTTCAGTACCACAGACTCCACAAGCAATGAGGATCCAACAAGCCCCAGCCTTGCAGATGGATGTTGCAGTCACAATTTTACAAAATCATTAGAGAAAAATACCCTCGTGCTTTGTTTCCAGCCTCCTTCTCTTACTGGTACCAAGTTCAAATGTATTCTACTCTCTTCTACTAATATTTCATTGTGCTCAAATAAAGCAGTAGTAGCACATTAAGGACTGCCACAGTAGAAAGCAGTTACAAATACTATTTAACACACACACTCAGAGACAATTATATACCGTTTTTATAAATCCTTGTTACCAATCACTCCTTGCCTTAAGCTTTATTTTACTTCACATTTGGGTTTAATTAACACCATGAAGCCTATGTCTCAATTCAGAAGGTCTTATGCTTGGAGGGTGGTCAAAGACAGGCCTTCTTCAGACACCTCAGGGTAATCTATGACTTCCTTCAGGGGACCCGAGGGCCCTCTAAAATTGTAAGCAAAAATCTAGATATGAAGGACTATGGGTGTAGCTCAGAGGTGCAGTGTATGCTTAGCATGCATAAGGTCCTAGGTTTAATCCCCAACACACACAAAAAATGATAATATTTACAAAGCACTATGTGCTAAACATGTTTTGTATGTACGTTGCATTTTTTATCTCATTTCACCCTCACAAGCACTGTACACAAGCTATGCATGCACCCATCACCACCATCACAAGCATCCACTTCATTATACATACAAGGAAATTGCAACTTATGGAAGAGGGCAAGCAAACTGGCCAGCATCACACACTTTGTGAGAAACAGACCTTTCTTTCCTTGGACAGTTTTGCCTTCAGATTATGATTCAAACATTCAGCTTGTCTCCTCTTCTTAATTGTAACCTCACCTGTTCCTAGAATACGAACCTGCCAATACACCCAGCTTGCCTATTACCAGGTAAAGCAAATGAGCACTACTCAGATGCCGGGTACTTGTTCAGATTGTTCTCAAACCCTTTGAGGAAACTGCCTCTAAAAGCACTTGCTCATCTTCAGAATTGGGCCTCCAAATCCCTCACAACCCAACATTCCAGACAGTATTGAAGAGAACAAAGGCCATTTGCACCCCAGGTATACTGCAGAAAACATCAAGCAGTAGTGCTGTGTGGAAAAGAGAGCTTGGAATTTACTGAAAAAGGTTGGCCTTGCTCCCAACCCTAGTTCATGGCAGAGATAGGACAAGAAACCAGACCTCCTAGCTCCTTATTGAGCACTCCTTCTCCCATTTCACCCTGCACATGTGATGGAGGATTAAACAGAACGCCTGTCCAACTCTTGATTCTTACCTTTGTCTTCCAAATGAAAGGGCTTTTCCTTAAGATAAGGAACACATGGCTAATAAACAACTCTATAGGCTGAGTGCTGTGGCACATGTCTATAATCCCCTTGACTCATGAGGCTGAAGCAGGAGGCAACCTCTGCAAATTAGCAAGGCTCTGTCTCAAAAGCTGTAAGAGGGGCTAGGGATGAGCTTAGTAGTAGATCTTGCCTAGTACTGTGAAGCCCTGGGTTCAAACCTTAGTACTGCAAAAAAAGAGACTGTAGATTTTTTTTTTTATTGTGATACTGGGGGTTTGAACCAAGGGCCTCATGTATACTTTGCAAGTGCTCTACCACTGAGCTGCACTCCCAGCTTAACTGAAGATATCTTATTCTGGAGCATTTATAAGACACTGTGTTTCCAAATAAACAACTCCATATAATACACCATTTACAAAGGGGACACTTATATTCACTATATCCAGTACATTCTTCTCTGGCAAAGTATTGCTTTTACACTTGTTGATATAATATAGAAACATCTTTCATCTTCTCTAATGTAACAGTGTTAAATGGACACACCAAACACCTTTCTGGAACAAGAAAAATCTTGCAAAACTTTTGCTTGCCCATTCTGTCAGACATACCTTCAACACATGATACCTTTCAGCACGAATTGCCAGAATTTCTTCTATTGAAGGAATATCATCTGGTAGCTCTGTCTCAGCCAGTTCAGTTCCAAAGGACTGTAACATCTGAGCCATTTCTTTCACTGTGAGGGCAAAATTTTCTATAGCCTGCAAAAAACCAGTGGATATTTTATGGGAAATTTGCCAACATACCAAAACCTGGATCGGTAATTGTATTGATTGTATTTGGGTATAACAGCAAGCATACATGCTGCAAACTCTTCTCAGCTAAGGAAATTTGGGATTACTCCTGGCATTCACCTCTAACTCTGCATCTAAGCCTCTAAGACTAAAAACAAGATTAAAGGTTTTCTTGAATGTCTTTTTTCTAAATTTCTGGGCTTATGCCTTGGGCACTGAGGAAAATTATTTCCTAAAGACACTATGTACTGAGTTATTTGTTTTATGCCCTTGAAAATCATGGCCAGGCACCATGGCACAAGCCTGTAATCCTAGTCATTTGGGAGGCTTAGGCAGGAGGATCGTAACTTCGAGGCAAGACGCAGCCTGCACAATTTAGCAAGACCTTGCATCAAAAGTAAAAAATAAAAAAGGGGCTGGAGGTGCAGCTCAGTGTGGAGCACTTGCCTAGCACATGTGAGGCTCTGGGTTCAACCCTCGATATTAAAAGAAAAAGAAAAAAAGAAGAAAGAAAAAAGAAAATCACAGTGCTTTGCTTATTCTATCAAACTCTGCAATGGTAAAACTGCTTTATGATAAGTTTACTTCTGAAGAGAGGTGAGAACAGCAAAGTCACTTAATATTTGTCTATAATCATTTATGAGAAGCATTAACATTCCAAACACGGTGAAGATCTAAGGAATTGAGCAGCAAGTTGTCATAACAATTCATTGCAAGGACTGCTGGACATCTGAAATTGTCATCCCAAAGCCTCTGTTGGCCTAGAATGACAAATAAGCTTGTATTATTTTGTTCCCAAAATCAATTACTACAAGAAAGATAGGGAAAATGTGGAGATCATATGAGCCTTCTGTTTACCACACATCTCAAGGTCTGTCTTTTTTCATTTAGGCTTTCTAATTTATTAAGGTTGGATATTGCTGATTTTGACAATACACCTTTATATGAATGAATGAACTGTTGACTGAATTGCTAAATGAACTGTTTAAGGAAGAATAGGGATGAGAAAAATGCATCCCTGACTTGGTTAACCATCATTGTTTCCTTCAGAAGGGATCCCATATTTCTGGGACTTGAAGTCAAGATATTAAACCATAGGTGCTTGGGCATACATCTATAATCCCTGCAACTTGAAAGGCTGAGGCAGGAGAAGGACTGTGAGTTCAAGGCCAGAGGCAGCCTGCACAATTTAGTGAGGGCTTGTCTCACAATAAAAAAAAGGGACTGAGGTGTGGCTCAATGGCCGAGCACTTGCCTAGCTTGCATGAGGCCCTAGGTTCAACCCCCAGTATAGGAAAAATATAAGATATTCCAACCACAGACTCACATCTAGGAGGCACAGGGCCCTCACCTCTTTATAAATTCCTAAAATAGGACTCTTTACCACAAATCTGATTGCTTCAGGACATCACTAGGATGATGAGATTAATATTACCTGCACTATTGAACATGAGCCATATGCTAGACACTGAGCCAAACAGTTCACATTTTTTTATCTCATCTAATCCTCCCAGGATCTCTATGAGGAGAGATATTATCATTCCCATTTTATAGTTGGGAAAACTAAGACTCAGAGATGATGTGTGTATGGTCCAAGGGTATTCATCTAAAAATCAGCAGTGCCATGATTTAAACTCAAACCCTTTGCTTCTTCAATTTACTACATGGCCACAGGAAAGGATGGGCAGAGTATGACCTCCTTAGTCCCTAGGCCTCTCCTTCAACTGCCATCCTCAGTGACTCTTCATCATTTCTAGATATATCCTATGGAAGAAAATCAAGATGTTGAATTATATATGTATCTGAAAAATAGAAGCCCCAAAAATCTGCTTCTCCCAAATAGGAAAAATTCCTAGAACTAGATTTAAAGGCTAGTAGGAACTATAGGCTCTACAGTAAGGGCAAAACCAACATACATTTCTGAAGATGATCCATTCACTGTGGCAGTACTGCAAGGTGCCGCCTAACTCAGGGGTTAATTGCTTGTCATCAATGTATGTCAGCAAATCACTAACTGAGCTCAGCATAACAACCTATATAAATAAGCAAGAAAGATACTGTTAACTGCCCTTCATGACATCCCTCCATTAAACTGTAAAATGAACTTTAGCATACAAGTAGCAGAAAGTTATCTTGTATAAATGCCTCCCTAACAGTTCTCTCCTGTACATGCCCCCCAAGCATGTATGCATTACCTTATTCAGGTAATAACAGTTTTTATTTACAAAACAGAGCTTCTCTGTAAAGCAAAATTAACCTCCATAGAAGCAAAAACACCTAATTCTCCTTTATCTAAAAGTTTTCATTGTTAATGGCCAAGCTTGTGAAAGAATGCTATGCTCACAACAAAGTAAAAAGGCTTTATATAGTAAGTTATAATTTATCAGGAATGACTGGTCTTTCCAAAAGTAACAAAATTTATGAGCACTCTATTCCTGACAATAAAAACATATAAAATATCTTTTCAAAATAAAGAACATGGTATTCTGAACTAGCCCCGGATATGAGTTCATGGGGGTTCAAATACATAAAAATACACTCTCATATTTACTAAAAATACAATCATACACACACAGATATAAACACACATACATATAACATCTAACGTCTTTTTCCAAAAGGAATTGTTTTTTTATAAATTGCTTGATCTATTCCTTTTTTAACAATAGAAGCAGAAGGCTTTGGGGCATTTCAAATTTACATTTTTGCAAGACAACATTTACTTTATTTTATTTTAAATGCTATGTGGGTGCACGTTAAACATAAACAGCACGGTACAAAGTTTTCATGAGAATTAAAGAGACAAAACATTTAAACAATACTCTTACTGGTAATTTGAGCATGAAATCCTCCTGACTGAATCGAAATCCAATGTCCGTGAAAGTTCGTTGAAGAAAACTGGTAGGACGTAAAACCAAAACTAGGTGCAAGTTCCCAGGGAAAGAAGCCTGTAGGAGGAAAGAACAAAAGAAAGGAAGAAAATTGGCAAAACAAGCACTCAGCAGAGTACATCTCTGAAGGAAACAAACTTTAAAGTCATAAAAGTCAGTAAAAGGCCAACACTTAAGTAATGGATATTGATAAAATCTAAAAACATGGAAACAGAAATAAAAATAAAATAAGGTTATTAAGTCATATCCTTGCAACGTTCCTAGTATGGAGTTTTCTCACACTAGACAATGAGATCCCAAGTTATAGAGTATTAGACTTGGAAGCTTCACTTTGAACTTTTGTTTTTACTTTTTACTTTTTATTTTTTAATTGATATATAAAATTTGTATGTATTTATAAGGTATGGGAAAATTTGGTACACGTATGCAATGTTAAATTATCCAATAAGGGTAATTAGCACTTTCATCTCCTCAAATATTAGCACTTCATTATGTTAGGAACCTTCAGACTCTCCTAGTTATTTTTAAAGTATAATTAATTATTATAGATTTTAATTACCCCACTGTGCTATAAGAGACCAGAGCTACTTCCCCTTCTCTAACTATACTTCAGTACCAGTTATCCAACTTCTCTATCCTCTTTTAGCCTTCCGCCTCCTGGCTTCTAGTGACTTCTATTCTATTTTCTACTTCCATGTGATCAATATTTTCAGCTTCCACCAATGAGTGAGAACGTGCAGGATCAGTCTTTCTGTGTCTGGTTTATTTTGCTCTAACTCTACCCATGTTGCCAAAAATAGTAGGATTTCATCCTTTTATGCCTGAATAATATTCCATTGTGGATATATATCATATTTTCTTTACCCATTCACCTTGTTTAATTCCATATCTTAGCTATTAATGATAGCACTACAATAAACATGGGCATGCAGGTATGCATTTGACATAATCATTTCAATTCCTATGTACATATACCCATAAGAGGGATTGTTGGATCATATGGTAGTTCTATTTTCAGTTTTTTGAGGAACGTTCATACTGTTTTCCATAATGGCTATTCTGCTTTACATTCCCTCCAAAAGTGTATAAGAATTCCCCTTTCTATGCATCTTTGCCAGCATTTGTTATTTTTTATCTTTTAAATAACAGACACTCTAGCTGGAGTGAGATGATACTGTATTGTGGTTTTGATTTACATTTCCCTGGTGATCAGTGATATTGAGCATTTTTTTCATATACCTGTTGGCCATTTTTATATCTTTTTTAAAAAAAAACATCTATTGAGATCATTTGCCCATTTTTTGTGCTTTTCCCTTTATTGATAAAAGTTGGTGGGGTACAGAGTAATACAGCATTTGCTTTTTCCATTGTGCAACTATTATATCACTTTTGGAAACACTTTCACAACTTACAAAGTTTATGTAACCTTTTGACTAATATGTAGCAAAACTCATAGGTATTTTTGGGTTATACTCCCCTATTTTTCCCATATACTCATGAAGTTGTATCTTTTACATTGAAATTATCCTCTCAGCCATTTTCCCATTTTTAATTGGACTAGGAATTTTTGCTGTTGAGTTTTTTAAATGCAGTTTAGATACTAACCCCTGGTCATATGAATAGTTTACAAATATTTCTCCCTTTCTATAGGTTGTCTTTTCTGTTCATTGTTTCCTTCACAATAGAGAAGCTTTTCAGTTTAATGTAATCTCATTTGTCTATTTTTGCTTTTTTGGCCGATACTTTTGGGGTCATACTCAAAAAGGCTTTGCCTATACCAATTTCATGAAACATTTCCCCTAAGTTTTCTTCTAGTAGTTTCATAGTTTGGGGTTTTACATTTAGATCTTTGATCCATTTTTACTTAAAATTTTTATATGGTGAGATATGGGGGCTACTTTCATTATTCCACATATGTACATCTAGTTTTCCCAGCACTATTTATTTTAGATACTATCCTTTCTCTAATGTATGCTCTTGGTGCCTTTTGTTGAAAATCATTTGCCAATATAATTCTGGATTAATTTCTGGATTGTATTCTGTTCCATTGGATTATGTGTCTCTTTTTATGTCAGTAACATGTTTATTTGAAATAAAATTGTACTTATTTCCTGTAAAAATAAATAGAATTAGGAGACAAGTTCCTAGGATAGTCTTAAATCCTGAATGAAACTAAAATACTATGTATCTGCACTAAACAATGAAAGAACACTATATAATGAAATCATATTTTCATTTCATCCAAGGAATTTTTTTCATCACTGAATATCTTCTACTTGTCCACTCCACATATTTAAATGAAAGATTATCAAATATTGTTAGACACTACAAGTGTACAGCTTAATAAATTGTAGTCCCTAGCGAACTTGCAAGAAAATTATGTTCTAATAGCAGAGTCCATTAGTAATCAGTCACTCTATAGTATGGCAAGCTAATAAGTGAAACAAAGGAATTATAATAACATACAAGCAGAAGTGGTAGCATAAAAGAAGACCAATAGACACAGGAAAGCCAAAACGATCTTGAAGCATAAAGAGGAATTAACTGGATCAGAATGTTATTCTAGTTCACTGGTGTTTCCTCAACTTCTAGAACAATGCTGGTTACACAGTAGGCCATCAAAAAATGATTGCTGCATGAAAGAATTGCTAAGCCAAAGAATGGGAGTACTACGAAAAATTAGTGAGTAAAATAAATAGCATAGCCCAATATTAATAAACACTACACATTAAATGTCTACTCTATGCCAGGTATTTTGTGAACATTATCATAATTCCTCTTCATTAAAACTCTAAGAAGGAGTTAGATTACCTACTTTTACAAATAAAATTGGGCTCAGAAAGTTTAAATGTAACTCACCAAAGATGATAAAGTTTTGACTTGCACCTAAGTCTGTGCTCATAATCACTGAACTACCCCACCTTTTGAAGAGGTTCCAGTCAAGAAAACTAGAGGAAAATGATGTTGGGAGACAAAATGAGATGGTGTTGGAAACACAGGAAGGAACTACCTCAGGAACGAGGTTGATTTTATTTCCTCTAGAGATAAAAGGAGTCTCTAGGAGGTTCTGAGTAGCAGAACAACATGGTCAGATTGGCATTTTATTTTACTTTTTTATTTTTCTTGTAGTGCGAGGGATCAAACCCAGGGCCTTATGCAAATGCCATATTCCTGAGATCCTCCGATTTGCATTTTAGAATGATCACTTGAGCTTTGGGAAAGGACTGGATTTGGATACCAGTAGAGGCTGGCACAGTAATTTAAGCCAGGGATTCTATACCAGAGCAAAAATGACAGGAATAAGGGTAAAATTTAGGATGTACAATCAGTAAAACATAATGACTGAATACACTAAGGAGAAAGGAGGGACTCAATCAAATCAATACCAAGATTTGGGGCTTCGATAACTGGGTGAATGATACAACATTCACTGAGGCAGGGAACAAAAAAGAAGCAGGTTTTAAGGGAGAGAGGCAAGATTCTAATTCCCCTTGAAGCCATGTTGGGTTGGAAAGGTCAGCAGGGCATCCAAATGACAAACAGCTCTATTCAGAGAAAAGAAGTAAGGAGCAAAGTAAGTCTAAGCTGGGAATATAGAGTCAGGAATCAGAAGTTTCAAGAGGAAGGATTAAAGAATAATAAAGCAAAATATATCAAAAATGTTTCAAATAGACTCATATTTCAGATATGCTACAATATTAGCATTTTAACAAAGCTATAAAACAAAAGTTAACAAGAAATCATGGATGCAAGGAGTTTATGCGAACTTCCTGTACCTCCTGCTCAAATCTGTTGTGCACTGAAAACTATTCTAAAGGGGCTAAGGACATAGGTCAGTGGTAGGGCACTTGCCTAGCATGTGAGTTCTCTCCCCAGCACCATGAAGAAGAACAAAAAGAAGAAGAAGAAGAAGAAGAAGAAGAAGAAGAAGAAGAAGAAGAAGAAGAAGAAGAAGGGGAGGAGGAGGAGGAGGAGGAGGCTCTAAAAAATAAAGAATAGCTTTCACTGAGGTGTAAGACAGACTCTTATTGGAGAAGTGATATTCAACTGTTTTTTGTTGATGTTTTTGTTGGAAGATAAGAATGAGGTCAATATAAATGGACTAGAAATCGCATGTTGTTTTGTTTTTGAGACAGGGTCTTCCTACATAGCTCAGATTGGCATCAAATTCATAATCCTCCTGCTCCAGCCTCCTGAGTGCTGAGATTACAGGCATGTGGCACTACACCCAACTACAACTGGACATTTTAAAAATTCAATCTGAAATGGTGGTAAAAACCATAACAACTAAGTGGCAATGAGACTTACATCAAGGGAAAGAGAAGTTAATGACAGAGTCATAAGTAGGCAAATGAAAAATGTACAAAATTAAATCAAAGAATTAAACACTGAAAATAGAAACAAACTGGGGTGGCTGTTCTACTCACAATTCTCTCAGGTGGCCATGTCTGTGTTACCTTCTCCTTCATTTGAGACACCAGTTTCCCTCCCATTGTTCTAAACATTGGTTCAAAATAAGACAACTGTCATCTTCCTATATGATTCTGCCTTTCCAG
Organism: Pedetes capensis; assembly: GCA_007922755.1. Classification (NCBI taxonomy): domain Eukaryota; kingdom Metazoa; phylum Chordata; class Mammalia; order Rodentia; family Pedetidae; genus Pedetes; species Pedetes capensis. The sequence goes on along the minus strand of VMDO01012040.1, from coordinate 37,753 downwards.
CACACAATGATTAGTGATAAATGGATATATGTTAGTATGAAAATTTGATGTAAGCAGGAACACAGTCCTGCCTGGGATTTTTCAAACAAGTTCTGATGGAAGGAAACATTGAAGACATCACTCCAGAGCTACTGGTAGCCCTGACCCCTGTTGCAGGAGAAACCTTATTTCAAGTCAATATGCATACAATGACAATGTATATCCTATACACGAACTCTACATTCTAATCAGGTTATTCTTCAGGAAAATGTTCTTTTAGCATACATTCTCCTATAACACCTTGAAAATGTTTGTTGTTGTTAGTGCTGTCAAGTGGGGTTCGACACATAGCGACCCTATGTACAAAAGAATGAAACACACCCCGATACTGTGTCATGCCTGACACTATATCAGTACTTCTCTGCTATTCACAGGGTTTTCAATGGCTTACTGTTTTGAAAGTGGGCTGATGTGTCCTTCTCCAAAGCCTACAGCCCCCAATAATCCCGGATGGTCTTCCTCCCAAGGACTAATCAGACCTGACCCTGCTTAGCTTCTAAGATCAGACAGGATTGGACGCCAGAGTGGTATGACTGTAGACTTTGAAATGTTTAGTGATTTGTCACAAAAAGGTCATTTTTAAAGAAATGTACTATCAAGGGATGAAAACTACATTTATTGCCTGCATAATTACGTTTACAATGTTTTTCATTATAGTATTATTCTAGAATTATCTTTGTAGCTATTCTACTAACCCAATAGCTACTCTCAAATTTAGTAGGCATTTGGGGGTAATAGCTACACAACTATTACACAATTGAGTGGAACTCAAACAATTCATTTGATTTATCAGTTATTTGTTTAAGAAAGCTAAACAAACGCATACAGTTCAAAGCAAGTATGTATTTCTATCCTTTATGCCCTCATGCAAATCAGATAGACTTGACTTTTCAATCCTAGTCTCATTCACTCACCTAGACATGAACAGGTGCTTGGCATACTGTCAGACCAAAAGAAAATCTACCACTTTGTCGTTGTTGTCATTGTTAGGTGCCATCAAATTGGGTCTGACTCATAGTGACCCTATGTATAACAGAATGGAACACTCCCTGACTCTGTGCCAGGGGCACTATCTTTTTTAAGTTTAAGCCCATTGTTCCAGCCACTGTGTCTTTCCATCTAGTTGAGGGTCTTATTTTTCGGTTGAGACACCACTCTCTCAAACATGATGTCCTTCTCCAGGGATTGGTCCCCACTTACAACATGTCCATAATACATCAGCCATCCTTGTTTCCAAAGAGCACTGTGGTTGCACTTCTATTAGGACAGATCTGTTGGTTCTTTTGGAAGTCCACGGGATACTCAATGTTCGTCTCCAGCACCATATTTCAAAAGCATCAATTCTTCTCCTGTCTCCCTTATTCAATGTCCAGCTTTCAAAACCATATGATACAACTGAAAATACCATGGTATGAGACAAGCTCACCTTTGTCTTCAATGTGACATCTTACTTTTCAACACTTTAAAGAAGTCTGTTGCAACAGCTTCTCACAATGCAATGCATCTTTTGATTTCTTGACTGCTGCTTCCATGAGTAATGATTATAGAACCAAGTGAAGAAAAATCTTAGACAACCTCAATCTCTTCTCCATTTATCATGAAGTTGCTTACTGATCCAGTTGCAAGGATTTTTGTTTTGTTTATGTAGACTTGCAATCCATACTGAAGGGAATGGTCTTTGATCTTTATCAGTAAATGTTTCGAATCCTCTTCACTTTTAGCAAGCAGAGCTGTATCTTCTGCATAACAGAGTTTGCTAATGAGTCTTTCTCTAATCCTGATGCCACAATATTCTTCAAAAAGTCTAGGTTCTAGGATTATTTGCTCAGAAAAGACATTGAAGTGGTATGGTGAAAGGATACAGCCCTGATGCACACCTTTTCTGACTTTCAACCAGACAGTGTTTCCTTGTTCTGATCAAACAACTGCCTCCTGGTCCACGTACAGAGTCCTCATCAGTACAATTAAGTTCCCATTCTTCGCAATGTTATCCATAATTTGTTGTGATCCACATAGTCAAATGCCTTTGTATAGTCAATAAAACACAGATAGACATCTTTCTGGTGTTTTCTGCTTTTGGCTAATATCCATCTGACATCAGCAATGATGTCCCTGGTTTCACACCCTCTTCTGAATCCAGCTTGATTTTCAGGTAGTTCCTTATCTATATACTGCTGCAGTCACTTTTGATTTTTTTTTTTTTTGAGGTACTGAGGATTGAACCCAGGGCCTTGCACTTACATGCTTTGCAAATGCTGTACCACTGAGCTGCACCCCCAGCCCATTTTTTTACTTTTTGAGACAGGGCCTCACTAAATCACACAGACGGCCTCTGGTCTTGAACTTGCAATCTTCCTGCCTCTGCCTCCCAAATCACTAGGAGTACAGGTGTGCAAAACCACACCTGGCCCACTTTTGAATGATTTTTAGCAAAGTTTTACTTGCATGTGATATTAATGCTATTGTTTGATAATTTCCTCTTCAGTTGGATCCCCCTTTTCTTGGGAACAGGCACAAATATGGATCTCTTCAGTCAGTTGATCAGGTAGTTGTTTTCCAAATCTCTTGGCATGAACAAATGAGCACCTCCAGTGCTGCATCTGTTTGTTGAAACATTTCTATTGGTATTCCATCAATTCCTGGAGCTTTGTGTTTCACTAATTCCTTCAGGGCAGCTTCCAATTCTTCCTGCAGTACCATTGGTTCCTCATCACATGCAACCTCTTGAAATGGTTGGTCATCCACCAATTCTTTTTGGCATAATGAATCTGTGTATTCCTTCCATCTTCTTTTGACTATATTTTATAACTACTCCTTAATAACAAAAAAGTATAGATATGTATATATATACATATACATACGTACATTGTTGTTAGGTGCTTTTGAGTTGGGTGCAACTCATAGTGACCCTATGTACAACAGAATGAAACACTCCCTGACACTATGCCATTCCCTGCACTATGTCAGTGCTTCTCTGTTATTCATAGGGTTTTCAATGCCTAATTGTTTTCCGATTATTTCAAGAGTGTGTTCCCATGTCCTTTCCCCATTTTTGTGGTGCTAGGGATTGAACTTGGGGCATCAGAGAGTGCAGAGTGGCACTCTACCAAGTGAGCTAAACCCCAGCTCTGTAATACATATATACATACATACACACATACATACATAGGTATTTATATGTGGGCTTCAAAAATATATACACATTTTAAAAGATGTTATCTATTTATTCCTTTTCAAAGTTTAATTTAATTATGGCAGCAATGTGTAGTATGTTCATGTGCATGTGAGAAAAGAGTTAGCAGAGAAGCATATGATGTATTCTTAAAACAGTAAAATAAATTTTCATACCAAGGTATATATACATTTTTGGCACACTCTGTACAAACATACGAACACAAACGCACACATATATATATATATATATATATATATATATATATATATATATAAATTCAAACTGCTCAAAGCCTTAATGTTAGGAAAGGAAATTAAATAGCAGTGCACAGGTAGATGTTTCACTATTTTTAATGTTTATTTGAAGAACTATGTTCACAATGACCACCATTACAACATTGTGCTCAGTATTTTCATGCAGTAGGTTCTATTTTTTATCCTCATTCCACAACTGGAGAAACTAAGTATGGTGAGTAGAATAATTTTTCTCAAGATATCCATGTCCTAATCATCAGAACCTATGAATACATTATCTTATATGATAAAAGGAACTTTACTGATGTAATGGAGAAAGTGGGGTGTAGTGGTGCACACCTGTAATCCCAGCAAGTTGGTAAGGCAGGAGGATCGCAAATTTGAGTCCACAGGCAGCCTGCACAACTCAGCAAGACCCTGTCTCAAAATAAAAAAACAGAAGAAAATGAATCTGGGGATGTGGTTCAGTGGTGAAGCACTTACCTAACATGAATAAGGCCCTGGGTTCAACCCCCTGGAACAATAAATAAATAAATAAATAAATAAATAAATAAATAAAATGAAGAATCTTGAGATAGGGGGATCAATATAATCAAAATATCCTTATTAGTAAAAGAGGTAGGGGCTGGGGATATAGCTCAGGGGTAGACAGTTTGCCTAGCATGTACAAGGCCCAGGGCTCCATCCATAGCACCATAAAAAAAGAAAGGAGGGAGGCAGGAGAATCAGAGGAGATATGATGATAAAAGCAAAGGTCAGAGCACTTGAAGGCCACAAACCTAAGAATTTGGACAGTGTCTAGAAGATGATCAAGTCAAGGAAATAGATTTTCCTCTAGAGCCTCCAGAATGAACACAGCCGAGCTGACTCCTTACTTTTAGCCCAGTGAAAGTAATCTTGGGTTTCTGACCTCTAGGACCATAACAATAAATTTGTGTTGTTTCAGGCCACTGAATTTGTAGTAATTTGTTACACCAGCAATGGGAAACCAATACCTTGAGATTATATGAGGTTAAGTAATTTTTAAGACCTTCTAACTTGTAAGAGGCAGAATTAAAACCCAGGTTACTTGACTATGAACCAGACTTTCATCAATAGGAGGAATTTGGAGACACATCCTTGTGGGATGACTCAAGGATCAAGTTCAAGTTTAAGACTATAAACCTGAAGCCTAAAGCAAAAGTGGCAAGCCTAAGTGTCTACCATGTGTTAGAAAGAAAATATAAATGTCAAATAGGGTTCAAAGTACAGCCTGGGCCAGTCACAATGACACACCCTTATAATCTCAGCAACTCAGGAGGTGGAGGCAGAAGGAAAATGAGTTCAAGGCCAGAAGCAGCCTGTGCAACTTATCGAGACCCTATCTCAAGATAAACAAGTTTTTAAAAGGGCTGGGGGTACAAATCAGTGATAGAGCACTTGCAAAGTACATGCAAGGCCCTGGGCTCAGCCCCCAAGTACCACAAAAATAAATAATAAATAAATAAATAAATAAGATTAAGGGCAACCTAAATAGGGTAGCAAATGGCAAGTGACACTCTTCACATATGGTGAGGAGTAACACAAAGTGGTGAGGACTGTGGAGAACTGGAAAGCATCCAAAAAAGGGAGCACTTACTGATCAGCTCCAGCCAAATGCTGTCATGAGGGAAAAAATGGTCCAGCATTGCCCAGTCTGTGGTTTCCCAAGAGAAACCAGAAATTCAAATTTCCATGTGAAATTTATATTTTTAAATATCAAAGTTTGTTAAAACATTATAGAAGTGATACACATATATTATATATTATATATATGTATATATATATATATTTTTTTTTGCAGTACTGAGGGTTGAACTCAGGGCCTCACACTTGCATGCTTTGTAAGTGCTATACCACTGAGCTGTACCCTCAGTTCATTTTTTTTTTCTTACTTTTTGAGACAGGGTATTGCTAAATTATGCAGACAGCCTCTGGTCTTGAACTTGCGATCCTCCTGCCTCCACCTCCCAAGTTGCTGGGATTATGGGCATATGCCACAGTGCCTGGCTAATATATATGTATGTATGTATGTGTGTGTGTGTATATATATATATATATGTATATATATATATACGTATATATGTATATATGTATATATACGTATATACATATACGTATACATATACATATACATATATACATATATATGTATATATGTATATATACGTATATATGTATATATACATATATATACACACACATACATACATACATATGCACATATATACACACACATACACACATATATATGTATAATATAGTATATATATTATTATATGTGTAAACAAAACATATCTGAGGAACCAATTTGCTACCTCTGAACAAAATTTCATGTACCTAAACATAGGCCAATATGAATAATATATTCATACCCATTTCTATGACTGATATCCATGAGGATATGGATGAGAGAGAAATTTTGAGAAATTTTCAACACAATAGGCCATATAGATGGAAGATTAATTTTTATGTATCTATGTGGGTATACATATATGTATATAGAGAACGTGCTTTTTCTCTAGACACAGAAATTTATATAACTAAAAATTTTAAGACAATCCCTTTTAAAACTAGTGTGTAAATGAACAATCAAACAGCATATGGAATCAGAGGCACACATCAAAGCAAATACAGATGAACTCCATTAAGGCTTTTCATTTCGGTTTGGGAATACTACATTTCTAAATGCTTTGATATGCTGCTTTAAGAATCTGTAATCTGTATAGTTACATAAACATGAAAGGGCACAATTTCTATTTTCTCTAAAATCAAACTCCATGTTGCAAAACCATAAATCATTTTTAGAGAACTTGTTAAAAAAGAAAAAGGATGTGGTCAAGGGTCAGTCTTGTTTTAGTTTGTTGTTTTCTCTTTAAAAAAGAGAGAGATAAAAAGATTTTGCGCGAAAGGAAACATCACTGCTTTGAGCTTCTTGCAGGCATTTCTTTTGGAGTTCCCACATGTGACTGTTTAAACATACATCAGAGAAATAAGCTGCCCACAACCATAGGGCTGGGAGTTGCATCCAATCACTACACGGGGCTCCACCCCAGCCTCTGCAGCAGCTCCTAGTGGTTCTTCAAGGAAATGGGTACAAGCTTCCTATTTCTTTTCCCTCCTAGAGGACAGACTTCATCCTTTTTATCCACACTTACCCTGCAACTGCCTAAGTACATGGTCTTTCAGCAGTACCAACCACAATAGGCATAAATCTGATACATGGCTTCACTATTAAAATCCACAAAGTAACCTTGTTTAATACTCTTTTGTGAGGTATCTAAGGGAGGCAACTCACTCATCCTATGCAGTTTTTAGTTTCATTATCTCATTTAAAATGCTTGAAGTCTTTTGCTTACTCACCACAGAAGCAATTTATATTCTTATAGCTTTTCTTTGTTAACTTTAGAGCAAATAATGACAGTAACGATAAGGGCCCTTGGCTGAAAGCCAGTACATACGTGTCATGCTTGTTGTACGCCCTGTCCTATTTAGCCTTCATACTATTGCTGTGAAGCAGATGGTAACCCTTTTCCCCGATAAACAAACTGAAGCACAGTTGGTAAGTTGCAACACTAAGGCCTATCTGGATCCTAAAGGCAAGCTTTCTCTAAACATTTAGGACTTCACACACTGAATAGATACTCAGATTTATGGTTTGCCATTTAGGAATGTCTTGACTGTGAGCTTTACAAAATGGGACCAATAATAACATGCTGAACAATTTACCATCATGGAGCCCACTGAATGGAAAGTATAATAATCTAATATCATGACACAATGTACTGTTGAGGTGCTGGCGTATGATTGACCTTGATAAGGTCTGAACTATCTCTGCAGGATATGCTGAGGAAAATGCCACAACTTCAAGCTGCAGAGGATAGTTTTCAGTGGCATGAGCCACTCATGTACACTTCCCTCTCCCCATCTTTAAGAGGACAGAAAGTATGCACTACTTCACATGTTGCCAAGCAACTGCCAAGTGACCTGAGGAGCAGGACAGTCCCAAGCAATATTCCTTTCTTGTGGTGTACCTTTTCTGCCACATGTATCTCTTCTCCCTTTCACTCAGCTATAATCATTGTAATTTGTATCAAGTAACTAGTTTCTTCCTTTCTTTGGACTTTATACCCCACTGGACCATCCTTTTAGACCTTTCATAGCTTCCAGGATCAGCCCAACTCCAGAAATCCTTCAAGGTCAAACCATTTTGTCAACAGCTGGGGGGTTTACAATTTTAGCTCTGTTCAAGTCATACCCATGTAAACAAAACAAATTTGCCTACCACTAGAGTTGTAGGCTTTAAAATTAATCCAATCCATTGCATTTCAAGATGTCTGTTCTTAGGGGGCACTTAAAGTAATGTATTTGTGAGGGGAAAAGAAAACATAGGAAACAATTAAGGAAAGGTAACAGAAACATATGCTCTGACTTAAGGTCCAAACAAACGACATCTGTGTAAGGCCTTCCCCACCAGCTGGAAATTTACTTAAAATAGTTATTTATGAGCATACCCTACCTTCTCTACTAGATTGACAGCTCCCTCCGCCTAGTAGACATTTCACATTCACCACTGTAACCCATGTTACATGAAACACAATGCCAGACAATTCTATTCATGGAATACCTGTGTGCTGTATTTATCTGGGTGTAGATCAATGTGTGTGTGTACATAAAACTAAATTTGGCACTGAGAAAACATTTATGTACAGAAAGGAATCAGGAACTTTCTGAAAGCTTAACAACACTTGATAATGAAAGTGATAATGTCAGTTCCACACAATATCGCAAAAACACACATACAGACATTTCCTATGTGCCAGAAACTGTCTGATAAATGCCTAAAGCTATTCCTCTCATAATACATAATTATGTTTAGGGCTGACTACATAATTTTGTCAAAATAAAGTCATATACTAACAATAATTTTTAAAACAGCACTCTATGCTAAGAGCCTTGTCAGACAATAAATCATTACTTACCCACTGACATTCACTGTCACTCAACAACGACATTCTTACTTTCCTTATCTGACTGTTGATTCGAAATAGTCTGTTTTTCTATGGTCAGTTTTTATCTTCTCACTTGTTTGTGTGTGTTGTCTCAAGTTTTTGAGTAAGTAAGTTTATGTTTTAAACCATAACACCATTAACCCTATCTCAACTTTTAAAAGAAAAGTGGCACATAAAGCCTTGTGGATGACCAGTTCGTTATTAAATTAGGTAGTGTCATCTCAATGTTTCTTCAAAATACATCTAAAGATCGTGTTAGAAATTTTCTGGGTAACTTAGTATTTGAATGAACTAATGAGGGGAAAATTTAAGTAGAAGAGTTTTTGAAATATACCTGAAGGACAGAGTTACAAATTTTAGCTAATATTGGAAAGTGAGTCACTTTCTTTTTCCTTAAAAGAAAAAAGTTGTCAACAGGCTAGAATTTTGTATCCCTCAAGTGTAAGTTTGGAGAAGAATTGAAACCATAAAGATTTCATATCATTTCACGTGTTTCGATGTTTTCACTTATACATTGACATCCAAGAAGGGCTACCTTTTTAAGGGTTGATGAATTCACCTCCAGATCCATCCATAATATCACACCCTACCTGATCACGTTGGGAGAAGGACCAGGCAGCCCACTCCCAAAAAACAATCTGCCATTGAAAACCCTATGAATAGCAGAGAAGCAGTGACAATAGTGTTTTGCCTGTTGTACATAGGGTCGCTATGAGTCGGACACTGACTAGACAGCACCTAACAACAACAACCTGATCATGGGCAAAGAAAGCACACAGCCTTTTGTTAGATAATATTTTTAACTCGTGATTTAAAGCTAGGCAGCCAAATGATTCAAAATTGTGAATACATTCTTAAACAAATGACACAGCTAACAATTCTCCCCCATAAACTTGGTGACATTTAGATTTTGCAATAATATTCTACCTCCTCTACTTCCTTAAATTACCCTATGCCAGTCTCACAGGAACCACATCAATGCAATCCATACAAATACAGGACTCCATTCTCTCCATCTGTCCTTAAAAGCCCCACTCAGCAGTTTGTGCTATAGCAGCATGCTGCAGCATCTCTGCACTTGAAGTTGGGAGCAGGCTTTCCAAGACTGCAGGCAGAGCCTTACCGCATTCCTTCTGAACCTCATCTTGCCTCTCGGGGGATTTGCTTCTGCCATCTCGCCTACACAGGATTACACTCTTCTCTTCCAATTGTCAATGGAACATTGATGAAATATGAGCTGCTCCTTGGGTGGTATTTCAAAGCTGAAGCCAAAAATCTCTATCAAACAAAGCTAGCGTAGCTGCGTCCATTACCACCGCGGCAGCCCGGCAAAAAACCCACTACCCTGATTAGTCAGCTGACAGATCCTTCCCTGCTGCTCATTGTAATTCAAAGTTGACACAGTCCCTCAACTACTTAGCCTGATTGAACCCTGTGGATTAGTTTGTGCTGGACTGCTCAAGAAGATCAAGCATGTCCTAAGAGCAGGGGAAGGGAAAAAAACGGACTCTCTTCTTAGGAGCGGTCTGGATGGGACTGGCTTTCTGCTCTGTGCAGTTGGATTTTTAAGGTGGAATGCTAAGAATCTTTGTGAAGGTAGCACTAACTGATACCGTTCGCTCTTCTCCTACCCTGGTCTGTGACTTAAATCTCAATTCTGTATTGTTTTATTAAATTCTATTCTGGGTTTAAATATTGGGAAAGGTTACAGTTTGGGAAATTTTATCCTGATAACAACCTAGAAAGAACAGAACATATAAATGTTGTAAGATGGATAGAATTCTCTCCCAAATTAACCTTCCCTCAAAATAGCTAGAAGAGAGGATTTTGAATGTTCTCACCACAAAGAAATGATAAGGGGATGGATATGATAATCATTCTGATTTGATTATTATATATGTGATTCAAAACATTACATTGTGCCCCATTAATGTGTACAATTATTATGTTTCCATCAACAATATATTTAAATGTCTCCACTCACTAATTATGAAGTATAACCTAACTGCTTTCATTTAGTTTGGAATCTGTAACTTAAGGTCTTCGAATTGAATTGTACGGTAATCTCACAGACACTCATTTAAAGCAATATTCCACAGATAATCACATCTATCTGCACAATGCTTACTTTCACCAGAAAGTGACCTTTCTGAATGCCAACTTTTGCCTTGACATTAGCTGGTATTCAATAATTACCTTCACTTCAGTGTCCAAAGGTGTTGATAGTTAAGATATTATTAATATGCTTTTGAGTGTACAAATGATACCAAAAGCAGAAACATTTAAAATGTTAAAATGAAACACCTAAAACAACTTACAGCCAATCACTTGTCACAAAGATCTGTACTCCCAAGCTTATCTACTAAGATAGCAGCCATTGTTGTTGTTGTTAGGTGCTTGTCGAGTCGGTATCTGACTCATAGTGACTCTATATACAACAGGCAAAACAGTATTGTCAGTGCTTCTCTGTTGTTCATAGGGTTTTCAATGGCGGATTGATTTTTGGGAGTGGGTTGCCAGGTCCTTCTCCCAAGCCTACAGTATCGGGTGTTCCCAGGCGGTCTCCCATCCAAGTACTAACCAGGCCCGACCCTGCTTAGCTTCCAAGATCTGACCAGATGGGATGCCACAGGGCTATGGCTGCAGGCAAGACAGCAGCCATAGGAAAACAGAAAGCAGAGTATAACTCACAAGAAACAATTTATTACCCCTCTATTGACTTGAAATTGATAGGGTGAAGACCTAATCTTTCATTTATTTATTTATGTTTTTATCTTGGGACAGGGTCTTGCTAAGTTACATAGGTTACCTCTGGCCTCAAACCTGTGATCCTCTTGCCTCCACCTCCCAAGTTGCAGGGATTACAAACATGTGCCACCACACCCAGCAAGACCTGTTGTTATTAGATGCCTTTGAGTCAGGTCCAACTCATAGTAACTGGCATAAGGTTTTTCAATGGCTTTTTCAGGATTGTTTTGGGAATAGGTTGCCAGATCCTTCTCCCATTTTTATGGTACTGGGGATTGAACCCAGGGCCTCAGTGTGCACAGATCGGCTCTCTACCAACTGAGCGAAGCTCCAGCCCTCATTTTCTATTTCTCTTTTATGAAAAATAAGACATCTGTTCCAAGCAACCTATTTGATTAATAAAAGCAAAAGTTTACCAAAAGACTGATGTCATGTACCAAACCATCAATCAAAATTAATTAAATCAAGCAGGTACAGTATTGGCCAAAAGAAAAAGACCTAGGCGGCAAAAAAAAATTATTTTATTGCAGTAAGTGCTTTATTTAGTACAAAAGAATTGATTACTGGCATGAAATAAAGTGTACTAAACAAGCCCAAGGACCAATCCTAAATGGCCACTGTAAGAGAAGTGGCTTTTACTTCATTTAGCCTGACTGATAAGGTAATGATACCTGCCTATGGTACTTAACCAGGAAATAAGGAGAATGAATATGAATGGCTTTGAGAAAGCAAAAATAAACAAGTGAAGGTTCTGCTCTTTTATTTTTGTTGAATCTCGTGGCCTCTTCTCTCTACTGCTTATGATTGAAAACCATTTTTAAACAAATTTTAAAAACCCACTTTGCGAACTTGCCCAAGATGAGAAATAATTGATGCTGGATACGAAAATAATAAAGATCTCATTCATTTTACCATGTGACTGCTGTTGTCTTTCTTTGGGACAGGGTTTCACTATGCTGCCTAAGGCAGGTCTGGAACTCGTGGACACAAGTGATCCTCCTGCCTCAGCCTCCTGAATGGCTGAGAATGTAAGTGTGCACCACCACATCTGCCTTTGAGTTCATATGTTTTCTGCACTCAATGACAAAATAATACAGCAAAAAGGAACATTGCCTCAGAAGTCCAACAGCCTAGATTTTTGTCTTGCCTTTGCAACTAAATCATCTTCCTCTGGTGGGACTGGCCTCCAGTCAGGAGACAAAAGTAAGAATTTCAGATGTGATAAATTAGAAGTTTTGGTGTATTCTTGTACAGGAGGGTGGCCATAGATAACAATAATGTACTATACATTTCCAAAAGCTAGAAGAAAACATTTTGAATGGTTTCACTATAAAGAAAGGATAAATCTTTGAGGAGCTAGATGTTTTCCTTGACTTAAACATTACACAATGTATATATTGAAACATCACACAGTATGCCATTAATATGCACAATTTTTATGTTTTTCATATTAGTTAAAAATTAATTTAACTGCCTGTTGTATTATATATATATATATATATATATATATATATATATATGAGTTTTCTGCTTTTCATAATAAAGTGATAGAAACAAGAACATGTTAAATATAAGGAAAAAGAATTTCAGACAGCAGACACTGTTGAAATCTCAAAGAAAAAACTGTATTGACTCCCAGCAACTTTGGTCTGACAAAAGAAGTGGGCCACATGAAACTTCTGTAGACAACCTCAATGTTGTCTACTCACAAGGAGTCTGTGTGTTCCTCCTCTCTCTCCTCTTCGATGAAAGGAAAGTGTCAATGTCATTACATCCTGGGGAGCCTAATAATGTAAAAGGCCATCTTGGCTGTGGGCAGGATATATTTCTAGTATTGTTGCTTTTAGGAAAACTGTTTTCTCTCTCTGGATCTTGGGAAGCTGGGTACAAGATTCCAGTAGGGGAGATATGTTGTTTTCTAGTGGACTTACCTTCCTACTCTATTCTTGGAAAAAAATAAATCTGGAAAGATACACAGCAACATGTGAAAAATTGCTTATTTCTAGGTGGCTGGATTACTATTGTTTAACTTTTTCCCTTTATTTTTTCTCTACATACAATAAGTATACAACATAGCTATTTCTATTTTTTAAAAGTTCTTATAAAAACATGCCTTTCCTCTAAAAGGCATACAGAACTACAAGTCTCTGCTCCCTCATAACTTGAACTACTAACTACTCATTCTTTCCCACTAAGTTTTACATTGGAGAGAGTTGTTTACCTCGGTCTCCTCTACAAAATCTTCTTTCTACTTTCCCTTCTCATCATCTTATCTATTTTTATTGTCTTCATCAGTATCAAATGATATATACCTCCAAAACAGCAAGTATAATGTAAAACAAAAATAAGCTATTGTAAAGTGCATGGCACTTACTGAGATTTTTTGGAGAGAGATTTTGAGAGAAGACCATGTATCCAATCTTCGATCCAGAATAATGGTAAACCGAGAGTCAGACCCATTTTGCCTGCAAAATAAGAGGAAATAATATTTTTTCTTAGTAATAATCCAAATTTGCTATATATCTTTACTTCTGATTACTGAATTTACATTTGGTGTTTGACTGAAGATAGATTTAGTCTTGGAAATCTATTACAAATTGCTGTCTTAAAAACCAATTTAGCGAGCTGGGTGCGGTGGCACACGCCTGTAATTCCAGCGGCTTGGGAGGCTGAGGCAGGAGGATCACAAGTTCGAGAACAGAGACAGTCTGCATAACTTAGCAAGACCCTGTCTCAAAAGTTAAAAAAAAAAAATGGCGTTGGGGTGCAGCTCAGTGGTCCAGCACTTGCAAAGCATGCAAGCACAAGGCCCTGGGTTCAACCCCCAGTACCGCAAAAAAAAAAAAAAAAAAAAAGCAATTTAGCTACATGTGGTGGTACACACCTATAATCCCAGCAGTTGGGGAGGAAGAGGCAGGAAGATCATGAGTTTGAGGGCAGAGACAGCTTGCATAAATTAGCAAGACCCTGACTCAAAAATAAAGAGTAAAAAATTGGCTAGGGGCAGCCCAGTGGTAGAACACTTGCAAAATAGGTGTGAGGCCCTGGGTTCAACTCCCAAGTACCACACACACACACACACACACACACAAAATTAACTCTACGTTCCCCTTCTTACTATTTAAAATTTCTTTTTCAACACTAATGTTAATCTTTTAAAGAGGAAAATGATAGTATAATAAAGATAAATTAGGAAAACAGATTTAGATTACTGAAATCTTGAGGGTGGGAAAACCCAAAGAAAGCTGTCCTTTGTGACGTCAGTTTTAACTTTTCTTGGCAATCTATCAATAGCCAATGATCCATTCCTTTATTTGAAAAAAATGCTGTTAAATATATTTTTCTAACTCCAGTCTTCTCCTTGAGAGAAGTCATTTTAATGAATAATATAACTTTCATTTGGCCTAAGAAGATCACTGTTAGGCTTCAAAGTACACTATAAATTTAGTCTTATAAGATTTAAATATTTTGTAAGAGTTTCCAAATATTTCCACCCTAGATCTGTTGTTGTTGTTGTTGTTGATAGATATCTAGGCTCTCTTAGTCTTCAGATTTAGTAAGTGGAAAATGATTCCTATAAAACAATTGTCTTCAACATAAATATCTCTAAAGAAGCTTTTAAAGTTTTCCATTCTGAACCATTCTAGTTCCAAATGATTCTAATATCAAGTCATTCCTCCTAGCAGCTACCAATACAACTATTGAGTCCATTTCAGATGCAGTCTTCTTGTGTTACTTGGACAAAATGAAGACTAGCTATCCTCACTCACAGCTGGTAAGAGCCCCCTTTAAGCAATTTTTGTTTTGTTTTGTTTTGTTTTTGCAGTACTGGAGGTTGAACACAGGGCCTCACGCTTGCATGCTTTGAAAGTGCTGTACCAGTGACCTGCACCCTCAGCCCATTTTTTTACTTTTTTTGGGACAGGGTCTCACTAAGTTACGCAGACTTCCTCTGATCTCAAACTTGCGATCCTCCTCCCTCCACTCCTGAGTCACTGGGATTACAGGTGTGCACGACCCTGCTCAGCCCTTTTAAGCAAATTAACATCTTTATGGATAATCACCATTCTTAGCCTACATTCTTCTTCAAGAGGGGAAATATTTCTAGATCTCTAATTTTGTTTTCATAGTTTCTCAGTATCATTTTTATAGCAATTTAGGTAGTTGTCACTTTCCCTTTCTGTTATATTTCTTATCTACTCTGAAGGTAAATCGGCTTATTATTCACAACAATAAGAGCTGTAGTAATAAACCATTTTCCTGTTCATAACATTCAAATGGGTATTTGATATAAAACAAATTGAAAAAAATGTAATGAAATGCTACACCTTGCAATAGATGTCAGGTAAGTGAGCACCTTTGCTATTACTTCCTCAGGTATACACCGGAAATTGCAGTTTTCTGGAAATGTAATGATCCAAGCATTGTCCTTCCCCCGGCCACCTAAAACAATAGAACAAAATCAACCAAATTAACAATTTATGTGACAACAATACAATAAAGAGGATTTTAGATTTAAAGGGGGTGGTTAGAAGACTTGGGTCAACAGTATTTGGGGTCAACAAAACTTTTATAAGGACGATGATTTCCACATAAAGCAAAATGGCACTGAGCCTCTTGATACTATGAGTTTTAAAAATGGCAGCATGGGAGCCTGGTATTGTAGCGTATGCCTGTAATGCCAGCATTCACTGGGCAGAGGAGGGAGGCAAGGATGATGTCAAGTTTGAGGCAAGCCTGGGTTATGTACTTTGTCTCGTAAAAAAACTAGTGGAGTGGTTTCTAAATGAAAAACATAGAAGTAAAGGGTAAAATTAATGAATACAGGTACAAGAAAATTTCACAAATATCTTATAATTAATGTCATTGAAAAAATAGCTGATCTCAAGTTGGACAACCAAGGGAGGTTGGGAAATAACTATGTTATGTACAATGCTATAAGGCTACAGTCCAAAGAAGTGATTGACAACTGGACAGCAAGTAGAAAACTTGATAAAATTGCCCTTGTAGAGTCATGGTGAGCATGAAAGAAGACAGGATACAAACCATAGGTAATAAGAAACGGCCTAATGTATTTGTGAAAGAAACTACAGAAGAAATTATAGTATGAATGGCATAAGAATTTATGAACACAAAAAAGAACACAAATTCTCTGTGAGTTAGGATTCAATGTGTAGCCTGGGTGAGAACTTGAGGTCTGAACAGAGTAAGAGGTGGGCCCCCAGGGCCCCACCTCCCAGGCTCTCCAAACCATGAACCCAAAGCAACTGAATCCAACAGTAGTTTGACCAGGTGGATGGTCCAGGCCCTAGGGAACCATGGACCCCAGGAGTCATAGGCAAGGCTGCTCTGAGTTCATTTCCTCAGGGACCTAGAGCAGAGATAACCATCCTTGGGATTCTTGGTAGAGAATAAATGGACTGACCCTGAGTTTTTATTTAGGGATAAACTGCCATCTCATCGCCTGTTCCTCAACCCAGCTCCATAGCCACCTGAAAGCAGAGCTGAGTTTTAAAGGTGTTTAAGGTCCCAATATGCAACTATCCTAATAATTGCACACAGATTAGGTGTTCAATAAACTGTTGCTGCTGTTGTTAGGTGAAGTTGTTAGGTGTCATTGAGTCAGGTCTAACTCATAGCAAACCTATGTACAACAGAATGAAACACTACCCAACACTGCGTCATGCACACAATCTTTTTATGTTTGATCAGAAATTTTACCATCCATCTCTCATTATTTGATAGAATATGTAGACAAAAATTAACAAGGATATTGTAGGCCTAAACAAAACTCTCAACCAACATGATTTAATTGACATCTATAGAATACTCCAACAAAAGCAGTATACACATTCTTCTCTAGTTCACATGGAAAAAAAAACTAAATTAATCATTTGTCATAATCTTTACTAAATGAAACTTGAGGGATAGTCCTCATTTCCAAATTATTTTTTGAATCAAATTAGTCAAAAATATTCACTCAAGTGATGATTGATCTTCACTGTATGATACTCTGAAGTTAAAGAGTGTGACGACAATAATTATTGAGAATAATGGCATCTACCCAAGAGTTTTAAAGGAATTCAAAGGACAAATTGTACAACTCTAACCCAAGAAATTTAGTGAATCATTAAGCAAAGGGCCTCTATAGGGTGTACTATAGAACTAGTTATGTAAATAATATATAATATATAACTTAATGTTTATGATATATGATATAGGCATAACTATGTGTGTAACAAGCAAGCTGGTGAGCACTCTTTGTTAGGTGCCATTGAGTTGGATCTGACTCACAGAAACCCTATGTACAACAGAATAAAACACTACCCTACACTGTGCCATGTACACAATCATTTTATGTTTGAGCCCATTGGTGCAGATACTATATTTCTGCTCATTTTGAGTTGTGCCACATCAGCAAATGGAGGTCTCAGGGGCTTTACTCCATTCCTGTCATTAAGGTCAACTCTACTTTGAGGAGGCAACTCTTCCCCAGTTGTCTTCTGGGTGCCTTCCAGCCTAGGGAGCTCATTTTCTGTCACTATATTTGACAGTGCTTCTCTGCTATTCATAAGGCTTTCAATGGCTAATTGTTTTGGGAGTGGGCTGCCAGGTCTTTCTGACTAGTCTTAGTGTAGAAGCTCAGGTGAAACCTGTCCACCACGGGTGGTCATGCTGGTATCTGAATTACTGGTGGTATAGCTTTCAACATCACAGCAACACTCAAGCCCCAATAGCATAGCACAACAAGCTGACAGACACTTGGAGGGACTGAACATTACAGTTAAGGACAAAACCACCTAACACTTACATAAATTACACCTATCAAAGGAAAGAATATATGGTTCCTATAAAGCTAAATTATTGCTAATATATAAACTCTTACTACCACTTAGCACTTACAAGTAGTGTTGTTGTTGTTGTTAGGTGCCGTCAAGTCGGTATCCGACTCATAGCAACCTTACATACAACAGGCGACACACTACTGTCAGTGCTTCTCTGCTGTTCATAAGGTTTTCAATGGCAGATTGATTGGGAGTGGGTTGCCGGGGCTGTCTCCAATACAAGTACTATACTAGATAGTAAATGTGAGAAAATTACAAGAGATATTTATATTATAAATCAGGAAATTTTAATTGTTTTCCCCCTTGGGAACATGTTCTTCAAAAGACCCATAAGCAGAATCATTTTTAAAAACAACTACAAAAATGCAGGTAAGGAAGGAAAAGTGTGAAGACAGGTCAGAATCTGGCAGCAATCCTGAGGATGGTTCTATTCAGATACAGTTTAAAAAGATTTGAGTGCTCTACCACTGAGCTATACCTTCAGACTAGAAAACACTGATAATCTTTGTATTGTTTTCTTTTGCTTTTATGGTACTTGGGTGTTGAACTGTGGGCCTCACACACCGTTTGAAAGTGCTCTACCACTGGGCTGCACCCTCATCCCGTTTTTTTATTTTTTATCTAGAAACAGGGTCTCACTAAGTTATTCAGGCTGCCTTGAGCCTCAAACCTGTGATCCTTGTGCCTCTGCCTCCTGAGTCACTGGGATTACTGCCTGGCTTGAAAACATTGATAATCTTAAGTAAAAATATTCAAACCTTAAAAGCAAACTTAATATACTGCTAAATTTACAAAGATACAACAGTAGTCCCTCTTTATCCACAGGGGATACATTCCAGTACCCTCAGTGGCCTAAAACCAGAGATAGTACCAAACTCAATATAAATAGGTTCTTGTTTACTTTTTGTTTTGTTTCATTTTTTCCCCTATATGCTGTGCATGGCAGCACATAATACCAGAGTTATTCTGTCTTTCCATGTTTTATGCCCCAGGGCCACCTTTGCTTCACTACTTACTTTTTACCAGTGTTGAGGATTAAATCCCAGCCCTGCATCATTATTCTCATGCTTTGGAACCATTATTAAGAAAAAAAGGCTACTTGAACACAATCACGATGATAGCATGACAGTCAATCTGAAACCAAAATGGCTGCTTAAACGACTAATAGGCCAGTAGCTTATACAACACAGATATGTTGGAAAAATGGAAGATTCACTTCCCATGCTGGACAAAGTAGGACAATATAAGATTTCATCACACTACTCAGAATGGTATACCATTTAGAATTTATGAATTTGTTTATTTCTGGAATATTCCACTTAATGCCTATAGCCATACCACCCTGCCATCCAATCTTGTCAGATTTCAAAGGCTAAGTAGGGTCAGGCCTGGTTAGTCCTTGGATTGGAGATTACTTGGGGATACCAGGTGCTTGGGAGAAGGATCTGGAAGCCCCATCCTGAAACAATCAGCTGTCCAAACCCCTATGAGTGCAGAGAAGCACTGACAATAGTGTCAGGCATGGCACAATGTCAGGGAGTGTTTTGTTATGTTGTACATGGGGTCGATATAAGTTGGATCTGACTCAGCGACACCCAACAACAACATTCCATTTAATATTTTCAGACCATTGTTTATTGCAGGTAACAGAAACTGCAGGAAGTGAAACTGCAAATAAACACTATTATATGTCACACATTTATGTCATTCATAAAATAAAACAAAACCACATTAAGTAACTCACTACCAATTCACAATTATGATTAATTATAACCATTAAAAAGCAGAGAACAGACTGAAGTGTACAATTAAGTTCACCTCTAAAGTAAATGCTTGTTTAGTAAAATAAACACATAGGTGTCATTATTGGAGAAATTAATACTTGAAAGAAGTAAATTTCTTGTACTCTCGATCCCTTCTTGGCCTTTTGGCTAAGATCAGGTATAGTTTCTTATATTCTCAACACCTAGGAAGCACACATTTACATAAAAACAATGTACATACTGGCAATTTAGCTGTATAATATAGTAAATATAATGTTTAATGGTGTCATTCCAATTGTTCTAATATCTAAAAGTAATTTTTTTTGGTGTTTTGAGACAGGGTCTTGCTATGTAGGGCACACTGGCCTAGAATTCACTGTGCAGAACAAGCTGGCCTGGAACTCATGATTCTTCTGTGCTGGGATTACTAGTATTTACCACCATGTCTGGCAGTTTTTGTTTTTAAGACAAACTTTCCCTAGAAAGAGTGGTTTACCATTGTTGTTGTTGTTGTTAGGTGCAGTCGAGTTGTGTCCAACTCAAAGCTACCCTTATAGGAGGTCAATGACTGATTGTTTCAGGATCACCTCAGGAATGGATTGTCACATCCTTCTCCCATTTTTGCTGTCCTGGCAATTGAACCCGGGACCTCAGGGACTATAGAGTGGTACTCTACCAACTGAGCAAAATCCCAGCCTGGTTTACCATATTATGTTATGTCTAAAAATACATAATGCACTTTGTTGTTCTTCTTAGGTGCCTTCAAGTGTCCAGTCAGGTCTGACTCATAGTGACCCTATGTACAGCTGAACAAAGTACTCCCCAATTCTGTGCCAGACATACAATGTTTAACCCCATTGTTGCAGCCACTGTGTCAATCTATCTAGTGGAGGGTTTTCCTTTTTTTCGTTGACCCGCCACTCTCCTAAACATGATGTCCTTCTCCAGAGATTGGTCCCTCCTGACTACATGTCCAAAATAAGTCAGACACAGTCTAGCCATCCTTGCTTCCAAGGAGCACTCTGGTTGCACTTCTTCTAGGACAGATCTGTTGGTTCTTTTGGCAGTCCATGGTATATTCAATAGACGTCTCCAGCACCATAATTCAAAAGCATCAATTCTTCTCCTGTCTCCCTTGTTCAATGTCCAGCTTTCACAACCACATAATGCTCAGCTGAAACCTGTCCACCATGGGTTACCCTGTTGGTATCTGTAATACTGGTAGCATAGCTTTCAGCCGCAGAGTACATGCAAGCCCTCACAGTACAGCAAACTGGCAGATGTGTGGGAGTAATGCTCTTTAAGCAGCACTATTCACAATAGTCAAAAAGTAGAAGAAACCCAATATTCATCAATGGATGAACAAATAAACAAAAAGGATATACACACAATTGAATATTAGTCTTAAAAAGAAAATAAATTCTGGCCCCTGGTACAACAAGGATGAAACTTGAGGACATTATGCTAAGTGAAATAAGCCTGTCACCAAGTAACAAAAACATGATTCCACTTATATCAGATATGTAGAATAATCAAGTCCTTAGAGATAAAAATGAAAATGGTGGTTATGGGGCTAACAGGAAGAGGGAATGGAATGGGGAGTTAGTATTTAAAGTTATAGAATTTCAATTTTGCAAGACAAAAAGGGTTCTGGAGATGGATGGTGGTTATTGTTCAACCAAAATGTGAGTATCCTTAATGCTACTAAACTGTACTCTTAAATGGCTAAGATAGAAAATTTTATGTTATGTGTATTTTACATTTTTTAAAAAATTATGTAAAATAAAATATTTATATAAATATATACATAATTGAGAAAGGTAAACTTTATCATGTATGCATGAAATCTTTTAAAAATTTAATACATGCTGCTTAATTAGGGTGACTTGTCAACATTTGTAATAAAGCTTTCAATAATCAGAGCTATGATGGAGGAGAAGACCTCAAAGAAGTGATCTTAGCTATGATGCTTTCATCCAGTCTGTACCTTACCAGGAAATACACTCAGATTCCCTTGTCAAGGATGTCTTAAGACATTTCTGAGAGTCAAATACACAAGAGCAGTAAGGTTATTTTAATCACATATTTAAACATGTTTAGAACTTCTAATTATTCTCTGAATGTCCACTTGCTTAGCAACTAGGTGCACAATACATTGTTTATTAAAACAATGCCTCTCAAACAAGTGGATCTATCTATCTATCTATCTATCTATCTATATATATATATAGAGAGAGAGAGAGAGAGAGAGAAAGAGAGAGAGAAGAGAGAGAGAAAGCTATTTACATAAGTGCCAAACTAACTCTACTGGTTGATTCATACATTTATCTGAACTTAAATACATGAAAAAGTTTGCTTACCAGACAGGAAGGCGATGTCTTGCATTAAGAAATGACTGATGTCCTTTACACGGAGGAGCAGCTCAGTTTCTATGACAAAGAAGAAATGGAAGGAAATGATATCCACGTTAAAGTACAGCTAGAAACATGCAGGATTTCTCATTGTGCCAGAAAGAACGCTGAGGCCCCCACAGATCTCTGCCAATCTTCTCCTTTTTCCTCTCTCAGCAACAGGGCAAGATATTCATGCTCTTGAAAATATCAGTGACCTACTTCTCAGAATCTATGTTCAGTATACACACTGTCTCGCTCACCAGAAAACCAAGGGCAAAGGCACAAATGCCAGGACAACCGGATTTGTCTAAAAGGTGGACAGCCACGTGAAGATATTGTAGCATACTGTCTTCCTCTTCTACAAGTGCCTTTCAACCTACAAAGCTTTATTACAAATTACAGAGCACCTTTAGGATCTTTTTTATCTTACTGGATCCTTAAAATAACCCATCCTATAAGTCAGGAAGAGAGTCAGAGAGTACAGTAGAGTGGTTTACCACAAGAGCTTCTGAATCGGAAAGACTTGGATTCAGATCCATCTTGTTGCATCTATTAGCCATACAAACATGGGCAAGTTACTTAGCCTCTCTGTGCCTCAGTTTCCTTGACTATAAATCAGACATAATAATATCTACCTCACAAAGTGCTATACCAACAGAATGGGAAATAGGTGGTATAACAGCATGCACTCTATAAACAGTGGCATATTAATTCATTTTTTTATCCTTACAAATGAAACAATGTCCCTGGATTGTTTAATATGTTTTAGTTGCCCCAGATCTTAAGTGTTAACTTGTAATGTTCAAATCTACTAAACTCTACAGGGGCCAAAAATCAAAGTTCAGTATCTGCCTCTGGTCTGTGAACAAGAATAACTTTTAAAAGAAAATGGGTCATTTTGGATTGCTAGTTTTAATATCTGTGGTTCCAAATCCCCTCCTAAAGCCATATTTTCCAGTTATTCTCTGATGAAAATAAATGCCTTCAAAGTCCTGGTCTCTGGTGGTGTCAGACTTGTGACATGTTACCCTACCTAGTGATCCTCAAATCATTCCATTTGAATATGGTTTATCAAGGCCAGTCCTTCTCAAGGGAATTAAATAAACAAGTTCTCATGACTGCACACAAGGCTGTGGAACAGGTCATCTATTATAGAGGGACCACCCTAATTTCAAACATACAGCAATTAATTCACAAATTTATTCTCATAAGACATGAACCATTACAAACCTACAACTGGTCAGAATGTAAAAAAAATTATTAAAATGTCTTGTAACTTATATATAAATATATACACACACGAGATGATAGATGATAGCTAGCTAGCTAGCTAGCTAATAGATAGATAAATATAGATTCTTGATATATCCCAGGCCAAGACATATATATTGACGTTTGCAATTATTCTTTCATGGTTTCTTTCCTCAGATAAAAGAATGTGTTTATCATAGCCCAATACATGCTACACACTGACAGTTTTAGGCATGGAGACACTGTAAATGGATAATTGAATAAAGACTAGAATTTTCTCTGTCCTCACACACCTACAATAGTGGCAATGGTCTACAGTTTAAGTAAAAGGATATTAGGCATAAAAATATTCCTACATAATAAGAGACTCAAATTTCTCCCCTGACTTGATCAGCAAGAATATGTATGAAGGTAAATTGGTGAATTTTATGTAAGACAGCAGATCTGGAAGCACTAATATGTGCAACCTAATTCCTATCGAACTGTTCAGATGTGTGCATAGTTATAGAAATTAAGTCCATTTACAATGTGGATATTCATATAATAAGGTACCAGGACATAAATAAAAGGCTGTGGGCTGGGAATAGGAAGACCAGAGCCTCATTTTAGCTCAGCCACTGAATTGTCCTGTAGTCTTGAAAAAGTCACTCCCCATACCTTCCCTTATTACCCCTACTTTAGAAACAAGGGAAATTTAGCAAAGGCTTTCTAAAGTCCCCTATATTCTTTTCTTTTTTTTGGTGGTACTTGGCAAGGAGAGGTTGAACCCAAGATCTCACACATATTTTGCAAGTGTTCTACCACTGGGGTGCACCCCCAGCCCATATACATATATATATATTTAATTTGAGACAGGGTCTTGATAAATTATACAGGCTACCCCAGGCCTTGAACTTTCGATCCTCCTGCCTCAGCCTCCTGAGTCACTGGAATTAGAGGCATGTGACACCACACCTGAATTAAGGTCCCTTCCATTCTGCGAGATCCAAAACCATGTAAAATCCACAGGTATAAGAAAAACACACAAGGGTCTTCAATCCCTAAAATGTCTCCCACAATTATGCCTAGAAAATAACATTTCTACACTAATGAAAAAGGATGACATGATGGTTAGAAGAGAAATGTTACCACTTTAAGAAATGATTGTGCACTGGGTTGGCAATAGACTGAAGGGAGAGGAGCTAACATAGGAAAGGCAACAGAAGAGCAGCTACAGAAGACATGGTGAGATTGTTGCTGAGAACAAAAAAAGCAGGGAGTGCTAAATTTAGAGAAATTTGTGACACTGAGTTACATGCTGCTTTGTATCTGACCCTCTTGCATTTCCACACAGTTTTCCTCCTGAAATATAAAAGTGAGAACAAACATGATTTATAATGTTTCTCTTGCTGACCCTCTGAACTCTTTTACTCCTAAGCATGAAAAATAAAAAGTCTAGATCACCAACGCTGGACCAAGCCCACATTACAACATGTTCCTTGTGGACTAGATGCACATTTCATAAGAGGCATATGAAGCTGCCCAGTGTGGAAAGTTCAATTACTCACAGATAAAAGGTGTGCACTCTCCTTCCTTTGGACTAGTTGCTAAACCTAAAAAGGGCAGGTTGGGAAGACAAATAAAGGGCTGTAACTCAACAGATAATCTGACGAACACCCTCTAAGACATTCTAATGGAGTGGATCTTCATTTAAGAGCTGTGCTGAAGCTAGGCATGGTGTCTCACACCTTTAATCCCAGTGACTCAGCAGACAGAGGTAAGAGGATCACAAGTTCAAGACCAGAGGTGGACTACATAACTTAGTGAGACCCTGTCTCCAAATCAAAAAAAAATTATATGGGCTGGGGGTGCAGCCCACTGGTAGAGCACTTGCAATGTATGTGTGATGCCCTAGATCCAATCCCCAAGTACCACAAAAAAGAATGAGCTGTGTGAAAAACTTTGTGCTTGTCCAATCAAACACAATCAGTCACACACTGAAAACAAAAGATGAGAAAAGTATTGCCAATCCATTCATTCTACAACTATGATAAGAAAGAGTTAGGCTTTTATTATTTTGATCATAAATTACAAACATACTGCCAATATTTCTTTTACAAAACAAATGATGGTCCAAATGAGGATATAAATTTGGAATTCAAATGTGAATTTTTAAAGTCCTGCAAAGAATGGAAATAAATATATTTGAGATGGTTCACAGAGAGAAAGAGGGTCTAACCACTCCATCTTGATTGTGTCACCTGCAGAAACACAGAACATGAGTGGCCTTGATCCAAAGCGCACTTTCAAGTTCGTAAAGATGTATTTTGTGTTCACTCATTTTATTTATCCAACATTTGTTGAGTACCTACTATGTGCCAAATTCTGTTCTAAACAGTTCTTCCATATTCTGGAGAAAATTAAAGGCTTATCATCAAATAAATTTATGCAATATTGAAGATTAAACATGTTGCAATACATCTCAGCAGATACACATGACAAACTGTGACTCCTTGGGTATGGACTATGTATGCAATGTTTTCTAAACCTATTTGATCAAGTGTTCCTTTGGTTGGTTGGTTGGTTGGTGTTTGATTGGCTAGTTAGGTTTTCCTCTTAGAAAAAGAAGACAAACAGCAATCAACAGATAAAGTTATAAAGACTCCATTGGAGGAAGTACCTTGTTCTAAATGCCAGAACTATCTGTAGATGAAATGAATGGCATAGAAGGTAGAGAAACCTTTTCTCATCACTGTTGCTGTTAGGTGCTCTTGAGTCGGTTTCCGACTCATAGCGACCCTACGTACAACAGATAAAACAACATGGTCAGTGCTTCTCTGCTGTTCATAGGGTTTTCAATGGCGGATTGATTTTTGGGAGTGGATTGCCAGGTCTGTCTCCCAAGCCTACAGCACCTGGTGTTCCCAGGAGTTCTCCCATCCAAGAACTAACCAGGCCCGACCCTGCTTAGCTTCTGCGATCTGACGGGATCAGACGCCACAGAGCTATGGCTGCAGGCTTTCTCATCACTAGTAATGTCTAAACAAAGGCCAAGCAGCTCTGTGGTGAGTTGCTACTGAGGACAGACACTCAGCATCTACTTCAATTGGGAGCCATGATCTTTCATATCTTATTTCTCTGAGTCTATGCCTCTGTGATTGGAGTACAGATTACCATTCCAGGTAATTTCATTTCTACTGAGCTTATTAATAACCCCTGTGGGGAAAATGGTCATTTGACAGTTAAGTAAATTGGTATCTACAAGCCTTCCCATTTTATAGAAAGCATTTTTATATCAGACCCTGGAGCACAAGAACAATAATTCCAACCCTTTTGCTTTTATTTTACAGTGACACTCTCTTGTGTTCATTTATCCCCTCTCTGGGGTTCCTGTTCATATATGATAGAAAAATACGAGTTTTGAACCACACTGCAACACGTGCCACTTTTCCAAACACTACAGGGCCATGGCAAAGAAACTGCTTTTAAAAAGCAAATACCTTTATTCTCATGTTGTCCTAAAAATAAAATAAGAGGCAAAAACAGAGCACAAACAAATAAAAATAGAAAGGAAAGTAAACTAAATGTCAATCTGAAAGATCATGGCAATCAGCCCACCATAAGAACAGAGCAGGGAAATGTAGTAAATGATTAACAATCAATACGGTTTGCAGAGCCCTCAGCATTTGCCAAGCATCCACAAGGCACTTTAAATGCAGTTTCTCTCCTCTTAAAAATGATGCTCAGAGGTGGATATTAAAACTCTCATCTTACAGACGAGGAAACAGGTTCAGAGAGGCTACTATTTATTCATTCAAGAAACTCACATTGAACAACTGCCAGGTGCCAGACATTGTTTAGACTCAAAGCAGAATCTAGTAGAGGTTTAGAAAAGCTTTCAGGATGTCATCAATCTGCTTCCCTAACCTTCAGACAGGCCATCTAAAATCTGTACTCAGAAGAATATACTCAAGTAGCTCTTATACAAATTATTAACTAGACATGGCTTTACAACATCCCATTTTTCTTCCAATGATGGGTTTCATCTCTAACCATATCAAGAATGTTTATAAACAATGTTTTTCAAGAAATCTCATTATTTTTTCGTCCTGAAATTTTTAACAGTGATGCTCACTTTTAGCAATCATCTCCTTGAAAGTTCCCTATTGCTGATGTGTAGGACAGATAAAATTAGTTTTTTTGTGAGTCCTAAATCCTGCTCCAAGACAGCTGGGAATCTATGAGTGTAATTTTTCCCTTTCAATCTGAATGACAGATACTCCATACCATCTGTAAACAGTAATGACTTGGCACATGCAACAAATTGAAGTACTGTCTTGACAAATATTGTGCTTTAAAAGATGGAACAAACAATAGAGTAATTCTAAAAACATCATAAAGTGAATTCCCATTAGACTGCAGTAGAACAAACTATGTAGTACTTTGTTCTGAAATAAAGGTACAGTATGAAAGACTCACATAATTCTGTACTAGCAATACAAAATCAAGATACATGCTAAATTTTTCTTCTGCTCTTCTTCTGCTACTGGAGCCTCTTTCCAATCCACTATGATTCTACTCAGCAAACACATACTGAGCTCCTATTTGACTCCTCTCTTATAGGTGCCATGGCCCCATGGGAACATGAACAGAGTTACTCACTTCACAAAGCTTAAAAAATAACAGAAAAGTTGGGAATAGTGACACACACCTGTGATCCCAGCACTAGGGATGCTAAAACAGGAGGACCATGAGTTTGAGATCAACCTTGGCTACAAAATGAGTTCCAGTCCAGCCTGGGCTACATATATTGAGAACCTGTGTCAAAAACCAAACCAACCAAACAACAACAACAAAAGCAAGGCATGATGGTGCACACTTACAATTCCGGCACTCAGGAGGCTAAAGCAGGAGGATCATAAGTTTGAAGCCAGCCTAGGCAACATAGTGTGACCCTGTCTTTAAAAAAAAGCACACAAAAAGAAGATATGACATATAAACTACTGGCCGTATTACAAGGTAGAGTACAGTATATGCTATAGTAGATATGTACAATACAGAGTTTGGAGAGAGAAGAGATTATTATATCTAATTTGAGGGAGGGAGTAAAAAAAAAGGAAAGCTTCATAGGTTTCACAGATGATGTGATATATAAGCTAGGCCAGCCCTTGAAAATTGATTAGGATTCAAATACGTGACAAAAGAACAAAAAAGAGATTCTCCGTGGAAGAAACAACTTGTGCTTTCAGTATAAAGCATGATATAGTCTAGCTAAGGGCTGGGATTTAGCTCAGTTGGTAGAGCGCTGCACTGCAGTCTCTGAGGTCCCGAGTTCAATTCCCAGCACCGCAAAAATGGGAGAAGGACCTGGCAATCCACTCCCAAGGCAATCCCAAAACAGTCAGCCATTGAAAACCCTATGAGGGTCACTATGAGTCGGATCCCGACTGGACGGCAACTAACAGTCTAGCTAAAACTAGAAATCAAGACTAGCATCTTACAGTCCTCCAAAGGAGAGCAGGCTTCTGATCTAGAATCAACTGACTTAGCACAAAGATGTTGTCCAGGCAGGTAACCCTGGCAACAGAATGGCAGGGATGTAGAAACTAGTGAATTCTATAGTCACTTAGCTACCAACCTTTGGCATAACCCCAGGCAATTCACTGAAGGTTCCCTATGGTTCGAACTGTGTAGACACAGGTATAAAATAAAATGTGTAGGACTAGGAAGAGAAATGGGCAGGTTGTCTCCATGAGTTATAAAACTCCAAATAAAGCTTGGCATGAGTACTATTCTAACATGCCCATTTTTTTTTCAAATATTAACATTTCTAAAATATGGATGTATCATGGATCTGGATGTTATCATCATATTTGATCTAGTTTTTCATTTTTTCTGCCCAAACCTATATATTAAGTACCATAGTTGTTGTTGTTAGGTGCTGTCAAGTCGGCATCCAACTCATAGTGACCCTAATTACAACAGGCAAAACACTATTGTCAGTGCTTCTCTGCTGTTCATAGGGTTTTCAATGGCAGACTGATTTTTGGGAGTGGGTTGCCAGGTCCGTCTCCCAAGCCTACAGCGCCTGGTGTTCCATGGCGGTCTCCCATCCAAGCACTAACCAGGCCCGACCCTGCTTAGCTTCTGAGCTCTGATGGGATTGGATGCCACAGGGCTACATCTGCAGGCATTAAGTACCATAGAAGTAATCAAATACAGTCATAAAATGGAAAAAATTGAAAATTCAAAACATAAATTCCAATTTCTTTATAATGGACATCTATGACATATGTGTGTATAACTTTTCTTCATAATAAATATTAGTCATGAGTATGACTATATTCTGAGTCCTCCAAGTCTGCCTACCAAACCACCTAACCTAAGAGGACAGCCGTGAGGAATCCCCAACATACAGTCACTTCTCCAAAGTATGATGCAAAAGTATATTCACAAATAACATGATCTCATATGTAGAAAATTAAAAGGAATTCACACACACATACATACATAGCAAACACACATGAACACATGCTAGAATGAACAAACAATTTCAACAAGGATGCAGGATGCAAGATCATTATCTGGAAACCAATTGTCTTTCTATTGTACAAAGTATAAATGTATTCAATGTAAAACTTATACTTTAAAAACTGTAAAGCTTTACTGAAAGAAATTAAAAATCTAAATAAATGGGAAGCTATCTTATGTTCATGGATTGGAAAACATTTTAAGGTGGCCATATACCTCCAAACCGATATAGAGACTCAAATAAATCCCTATTAAAAAAAAAGCTGACTTTTTCTCTTGCAAAAATCCTAAAACTCACATAGAAATGAAGGGATTCAGATTAACCCACATAATGTTGAAAGGAAAATTAGTACAGAAAGATCTTGATTTCAAAAATTAGTAAAGCTATAATAAACAAGACAGTGTGGTATGAGTATAAAGGTAGACATATAAATCAGTTAAATAAGTCAGACACCATGGTGTACACCTGTAATCCCAGCAACTCAGGAGGAAAATGAGTTCAAGGTCAGAGGCAGCCTGTACAAATTAACAAGATCCTATCTCAAAATTAAAAAATAAAAAAAAGATGTTGGGCGTGCATGGCAGAGCATTTGCCCAGCATGTATAAGGCCATGGGTTCAAGCTCCCAGTACTAAAAAAAAAAATGCATGAAATAAAATTGAAGAGTCTAAAAGTTAGCCCATGTACTTAAGGCCAATTGATTATGGACAAAGACAAGTTGATTCAATGGAAAAAGAATAGCTTTTTTTTTTTCTGGTAGTAGGAGACTAAACTCAATGGTATTCTACCATTGAGTTGCACCCCCAGTCCATTTTTTAAAATTCTTTTACCTTAAGACAAGGTTTCACTAGGTTATACAGGCTGTCTCTGGTCTCGAACTTGCAATCCTTCTGCCTCCACCTCCTGAGTCACTGGGAATACAGCCATGTGCCACCACACCTGGCTTAAAGGGTTGCTTTTTTGTTTTTGTTTTTTTTTTTTCAGTACTAGAGTGTTGAACTCAGGGCCTTGCACATACTTCGAAAATGCTTCAACAGTGAGCTGCATCCCCAACCCATGTTTTAACTTCTTTTTATTCCTAAATATTTATTAAATATCTTCCGTCACACTCCATTTTGTAATTTTTTATTTTGAGAAAAAGTTCCCACTACTTTACATAGGCTGCCTCCAGCTTTCGACTCTGCATCCTGAGTTGCTAAGATTACAGTCTGTGCTACTGTGCCAAGCCAAGATTAGTCATTTCAACAATTTATGATGAGATAACAGGATAGCCACAGCTAGAATATACAAAAGTTAACTAAAAATGGATCAAATAGCAAAATGTGAGCTAAACAATAAAACCATTAGGATAAAACATAGCATCAAATCTTTAGGACCTTGCATTAGGCAAAGACTTCTTATATGTGACACCAAAAGTACAAGTGAAAACAGAAAAAATAAGATCAATTGAGTTTTACCAAACCTAAAACTTCTGTATTTCAAAGGACACTATCGAAGAGAAAAGATGACTCACAGATTGAAAGATCAAATTTTCAGATAATATATCTGATAAAGGATATGTATGTAAAATACATAAAGAACACATACAAAAAATAACAAGGGACAATTATAATTAAAAATGGTAAGAAAAAAAATGGAATAGAAGTATCTCCACAACAATCGGTTTAAAAATTAAAAAAGACCAAGTGCCTAGCACAGAATGAGGGAGTGTTTCATTCTGTTGCACAAAGGGTCGGCATGAGTCAGACCCAACTCGACAGCACCTAACAACAACAGCATCTCCAAACAAGATATACAAATGAGCAATAAGCACATACAAATATGCTCAACATCATGTAGTCATTATGAAAATGCATATCAAAACCACAATACTACCTTACATTCTGAGGATGACTATAGTGAAAAAGATGGGCAATAACAAATGTTGGCAAATACATGGACAAATTTGTTGTTGTTGTTAGGTGCTATCGAGTCAGGTCAGACTCATAATGACCCATGTACAACAGAATGAAACACTTCTGGATTCTGTGCCAGGCACATGATCTTATTTATGTTTAAGTCCATTGTTGCAGTCACTGTGTCAATCCATCTGGTTGTGAGTCTGTCTGTCTTTCTTCCTTTCTTTCTTTCTTTCTTTCTTTCTTTCTTTCTTTCTTTCTTTCTTTCTTTCTTTTTTGTTGACCTGCCACTCTCCAAACATGATGTCCTCTCCAGGGATTGGTCCCTCCTGACCACATGCCCAAAATATGTCAGATGCCACCTAGCCATCCTAGCTTCCAAGGAGCACTCTTGTTATCCTTTCTCTAAGACAGATCTGTTGGTTCTTTTGGCAGTCCATGGTTTATTCAGTATTCATCTCCAGGACCATAATTCGAAAGCATCAATTCTTCTCTTGTCTCCCTTACACGAAGTCCAGGTTTCACAGCCACACGATGCAACAGAAAATACCATGGCATGAGTCAGGTGCAACTTCATCTTCAATGTGACATCTTTACTTTTCAGCACTTTAAATAGGTCTTTTGCAACAGCTTTTCCCAGTGCAATGCCTCTTTTGATGTCTTGACTGGTGCTTCTGTGGATGTTGATTATGGTACCAAGTAAAGCAAAATCTTGGACAACCTCAATCTTTTCCCTGTTTATCATGAAGCTCCATACTGATAAATTTGTAAAGATTTTTGTTTTGCTGATGTTGAGGTGCAATCCATACTGAAGGCTCTGTTCTTTGATCTTCATCAGTAAATGTTTCAAATCCTCTTCACTTTCAGCAAGTAGAGTTATGTCATCTGCATAAGGCAGATTGTTAATGAGTCTTCCTCCATTCAAGTTGCTGAGTTCTTCATAAAGTCCAGCTTCTCAGATTATTTGCTCAGCATGGAGTTTGAAAAGGTAGGGTGAAAGAATACAGCTCTGATGCACACCTTTCTCACCTTTAAACCAGGCAGTATTTCCTTATTCTGTTTGAATAACTGCCTCCTGGTTCATGTACAGATTCCTCATGAGTACAACTAAGTGCTCTGGTATTCCCATTCTTCACAATGTTACTCACAATTTATTGTGATCCACACACTCAAATGCCTTTGTATAGCCAATAAAATATAGATAGAAATTTCTCTGGTATTCTCTGCTTTCAGCTAATATCCATATGACATCAGCAATGATGTCCCTGGTTCCATGCCCATTTCTGAATCTGGCTTGATTTTCTGGCAGTTAACTGCATCCATACTGCTACAATCATGTTTGAATGACCTTTAGCAAAATTTTACTTGTGTATGATATTAATGATATCATTCAACAATTTACACATTCAGTTGGATCCTCTGTCTTGAGAATAGGCACAAATATGGATCTCTTCCAATCAGGTGGCCAGGTAGCTGTTTTCCAAATCTCTTGGCATAAACAAGTGAGCACCTCCAGTGCTGCATGTTTCTTGAAACATCTCTGTTGGTATTCCATCAATTCCTGGAGCCTTGGTTTTCACCAATTCCTTCAAGGGACCTTCCACTTTGTCCTTCAGTACCTTTGGTTCTTGATTATATGCAACCCCTTCAAATGGTTGGTCATCCACTTATTTTATTGGTACAATGATCTATGTATTCCTTCCACCTTCTTTTGCTGTTTCATGCATTTTTTCATATTTTCCCTATAGAATCCTTCAGTACTCGCACTGAGGCTTTAATTTTTATTTCAGTTCCTCAAGGTTGAGAAAAATGAACATGTTCTTCCCTTTTGGTTTTCTATCTCCAGCTCTTTGCACATGTCATTATAATATTTAATTTTGTCTTCTCAAGTGGCCTTTTGAAATCTTTTATTTAGTTCCGTAATTTCATCATGTCTTCCTTTTACTTTAGCTAGTTGTCATTCAAGGGCAAGTTTCAGAGTCTCTTTTGA
Organism: Pedetes capensis; assembly: GCA_007922755.1. Lineage (NCBI taxonomy): Eukaryota > Metazoa > Chordata > Mammalia > Rodentia > Pedetidae > Pedetes > Pedetes capensis. The sequence continues at coordinate 3,857 of VMDO01012040.1, read as the reverse complement.
CATGTAATTCGGTCTTTTCTTTTCTCCTGTCTTTTTAATAACCTTTTGCTTTCCTCCTGAGTGATGTAATGCACAAGTTAGAACACTCATATACTAATCGTGGATATATAAAATGGCTCTGTCCCTAAGGACAAGGGTTTTGCAATTCCTCAAAAAGTATGGAGTTACCATATGACCCAGCAATTCTACCTCAAGGAATATACCCAAGAGAAATGAAAACATACATTTATACAAAAACTTGTATACAAATGTTAATAGCAACATTATTTTTACAAATTAAAATGTGGAAATAACTCAAATGCCCATTAATTGAAGAATAAATAAAACCCTATATATCCACACCATGGAAAATTATTTGACAATAAAAGGGATGGTAAAACATGAATGAATTTATAAAAATTATACTAAGTGAAAGAAGCAAGACACAAAAGGCTGCACATTGTAAGATTCCATTTATATGAAATCTTCAACATAAGCATATAGAGACAGATGGTAGATTAGTGGTTGCTTAGGTCTAGGGGAATGTGGGAATTGGGGAGATGGAAGCTAAATAGTAAAGGGTTTCTTCTGGGAGTGACTAAATGTAAAATTGATTGCAGAGATGGGTACACTTGCAACTCAGTAAATATGGTAAAAAATCATTGAGTTTAAATAGGTTAATTATATGGTATCTGAATTATATCTAATAATGGTAGTACCTGGTTTATAGGGTTACTGCAATGAATAATTTTTTTAAAAATATACTCAAAGCACTCATACCCATGCAGAGTATACGGTAAGTGGTAAATAAATGTTAGTCATTGTTATACAGTAAAGAAAAAAAAATATAATTTAAAAGGCTCAGTGGAAAAGTAAGGATTCATGCAGTGGCTGGCATGATGAGTTTAGAATTACAGTTGTGTAAAGATTTTAATTCTGCTTCACCTTCCCCAAACAACCACAAACCACACCAGAGACAGATAACACTCCCTTCTTTTCTCCCTTTAGGTCACCAGCAAATAGGGTAATATGCCTGTGTTTTAATCATATCTCAGGTCTTGTATACAAGGAAAATTCTTATATTAGATATCATATTTGACCAGTAAAAATTGAACTTCCAAGTTGTTGTGTAAGGAGAACACTTGCTTTGCATGCAAAAGGCCCTGAGTTCTACCCTCAGCAACACTAAAAAGGAAAACTGAAATTCCAAGCATGAAAAATAAGGAAATGCTTCTCTTATTGGTCATATGGGGGACTAGAAATTCTGGAACACCTTTCTGCTACAAAACATGTAGATAGGATGGGGAAATATAACTAAATCATTCTTAATGCATAGCTAAGCTGGCAAGAAAGTCAAGGAAGTTCTTAAGAGGCCAAAACTGCTACTCGTGTAAATATCCTGAGAGAGAAGTGAATTGAGAACAACAGTTGCCCCTAAGGGTTCTGACAATTCCCAGGTGACTGAGATCTTGTCTTTTGAGTTTGTTATAGTTTTTAGCCAGGCAGGGGATGAAACCCAGTGTCTGATGAATGCTAGGCAAGCATCCTACTACTGAGCTACAACACAGGCCTGAGAGCCTTGTTTTAATGGTCATGTGTGGATGAGGATTAAAATCCTAGAGCTTTGAACACCAGAGAAAACATAGGGTATTATTGGTATATCCTGTAGATAGGATAGAATTTTTTAAACAGTATACAAGAAGCACAAAGCATAAAGGAAATTTCTTTCACCAAAAGACATGATAAAGAACCAGATAAAATGTTGAGCATAGGACCTTGGGCTCAATCCCCAGGACCAAAAAATAAAAAAAGTGATGAGAGAAGCCACAAACTGGGTGAAGATATTTGCAACACATTTAACTGAAAAAAAGTAACGATGTATGTGAAAAATATAACAAAGGATTGTAAGTCAATAAGGAAAAGACTCCAGCATTCCAGAAGCAGAACAAGCAGGATGATCACGAATTCAAAACTGGAGGCCAGCCTGGGCTACGCAGGAAGACCTTGTGAAAGAAAGAGAGGAAAGAGGACAGGAAGGAAGGGAGGAAGGAAGGGAGGGAGGGAGGGAAGGAGGAAGGGAATAAAGGAGAAAGAAGGAAGGAAAAGAAAGAAGAAAAAGAAAGAAACAGAGAGAAGAAGAAGGAAGGAAGGAAGGAAGGAAGGAAGAGAGGGAGGGAGGGAGGAAGGAAGGCAGAAAAAGACATTCTGATAAATACAGAAAAAAACAAAGAAAGGCATTTCACAGAAGACATAGGGATGACTAATAAACACTTGAAAAGATGTTCCATTGCATTTATAACTATGACTGCAAGCTTCAAAAGGCATTTAAACAGCCTTTTGTATCTGTGATTTAAGCAACAATTTTTAAAAGTTTGACGTTAGCAAGTATCTACATATAACAACAATATAAATAGTACAGATGCATTTTGTGTTTGGCTTTGGCTCTTACCACAGGTTTACATTCCATTTTTTACAAAGGATCTATTTTGAAAGACATCTTAATAAATTATTTTAGTGATAAGAGTAAGAAAACATATCAAGTAGAGTCTTACACTGTTAGAGCTGAAGGTGATGACATAAACAGTCTAAAACAGGAAACAAAGCAGTAGATGTGGCAGCTAAGATCAAAGGAATTCTGAAGTGACATTCAAGACATGCATCACGTCAAAACAAATATTTGGAAGAGTTGCCTGAGTAGCTACTATGCATTCAATGTTATTTTGCCACTTGCTTACATGACACTAAAGAATGAACAGGTTCCAAACTGAGAAAGAATGTCCACAAAGATGGCTGTCCTCAGGTACTCAGCCTTTTAATTGGGCTTTGAAGGAAAGAACCACGGGATGATTTTACTCCCAGTCCTCGTCAGATCTCAGAAGCTAAGCAGGGTCAGGCCTGTTTAGTCTTTGGACGGGAGACTGCCTGGGGGTACTGGGTGCTGTAGGCTTGGGAGAAGGACCTAGCGGACCATTCCTGAAACAATCAGCCATTGAAAACCCTATGAAAAGCAAAGAAGCACTGACATAGTGCCGAGCAGGGCACAGTGCCAGGCAGTGTTTCCTGCTGTTGGACATAGGGCCACTATGAGTTGTGTCCAACTCAATGCACCTAAGAACAATAACAACAATAAAGCATGAATTGGAATTCCAGAGCAACATGGAAAGTGGAAAGAAGGAATAAGAGGATGGAAGGAAAGAATAGGAATATAAGGCAGGCATCCACCTTTCAACCCAACTTTGTTGTTGTTGTTGGGTGCTGTTGAGTCAGTATCTGACTCATAGTGACTCTCATAGGGTTTTCAATGGCTGACTGTTTGGGGATTGCCAGGCCCTTCTCCCATTTTTGCGGTGCTGGGAATTGAACTTGGGACCTCAGAGACTGCAGCACAGTGCTCTACCAACTGAGCTAAATCCCAGCCCTAACCCAACTTTAAGTGGCTCTTTATGTATCCACAACGACCACCCTAGTAATTCATGTGTTTGTTCTTGCAGCAAACCTTTGTTTGGCTCCAATGTTAAACCAGGGCCTTGCCTTCATCACAGACAAGAATTTCAGGACGAGTCCGCAAGGGCGAAGCAAGGTTGTAGAGTTCATTAAGTCCACACTTTAAGACACATGTGAGCTCTCAGAGAGAGAGAGAGAGAGAGAGAGAGAGAGAGAGAGAGAGAGAGGCATCCAAGACACACGAAAGGAAAAAACCCAGGCTCCTTCCTCTCCAGTTTTCTTTAGCCCAGAGCACCCCATGGGATGTCAGCCCTGGGTGACATGAGCCTCAGTCGCCTAGAAAGGCCCCTGTTAGGGGCTAGGGAAGTGCCCATAAGATCAAAAGCCATTGCACTGTTTAGGCTTAAGAATAACAGTCACGAGGGAGCTCCCTG
>VMDO01012039.1:20000-63910 GCA_007922755.1 Pedetes capensis | reverse complement strand
AAGGATATACTAGCTTCATTAGGTAGCATTCCTTCCTATTACACTTTCTGAGTTTGTATACAATTTGTATTATTTCTTCCCTAAATGTTTGATACCATTGCCAATGAAGATAAAACTTATGATTTGATCTTTAATAACTTTCTAATTAATGTTATGTTTATTTGATGATCTTTCCTTACCACCTGTAATAGAAGTCATTATCAGAGTAATTCAGTTGGCAAGTTATAATACACTTAATTATAAGATATTTATGGCAGTTGTGTTCAATTATTTAATTATTTTATTAATACTTTTTAATTTTTCACATTGTTTCCTGAACTTTCCACATGTAAGTTTCCTCATGGTAAAGGCCCATCATCTGTGACTAGTATTCTCCTAGTACATTACCACAGCACTGTAGACACTTGGAAGATTTTTACTGGATTCATATTCTGTCAAACTCCAAGAGAGAATGTTCTTTATTTGTCTTTAGTTAGTTCTGTCATTTGTCAAGGAAGTCTCCTTAGTTGCAGTATTATTAAATTTTCTGATTATTAAATCTCTATTCTTCATTAAAAAATATTTTAGCATATTCATTTTCAGTATATAATAAAAATTTAAAGCATAATCGGTTTCTATAAGCACATACCTTAACTTCTATAAGTTTATAATCCTTAAACTTAATTTTTGTTGATCATCTTTTTCATCTATTTACTTCTAAAACAAAGAGCCATTCTCACAAATCAACCCATAAACTACTTATTAGATTACTTGTAGAAATTACATTTGAAATTGTTATTGTTGTTAGGTGTTGTCTAGTTGAGTTTGACTCATAGCAACCCTCAAAGGGTTTTCAATGGCTGATCGTTTCAGAATTGTTTGGGAAGTGGATTGCTACCTCCTTCTCCCATTTTTGTGGTGCTGGAGATTGAACCCAGATCCTCAGAAAGTGCAGAGCAGCACTCTACCAATTGAGCTAAGAAATAGCCATCATAAAAGTGATGAAGTGAAATATAAATAAATATAAATATAAATATACTTGTAAGAAATAAAAATTACAGAAAGAAAACAGAAAATGGAAAACATGACTCAAATATACTTAAAAGACAAAACCAAAAGAAGCAAAATTCCATTTTCTTGCTTGGAATAATTCAGAAATGATAATGTGACCCAATTCTGGCCAACGAGATTCTGGGAGATATTGGCAGCAATTTGGGAATCACTTTTTATAATTAAGGGCTAGCTTTCAGAGAGCATATTCATCTATCCTTATGAATACATAGAAGAAAACCTATGAATCGTCCTTCTCCTCAAAACTACTTTAAGATCACTAGGAGAAAAAGAAGTCTTATGTTGAAAATGTTGCTGCAGTTAGCATAGGAATAACACAAGTCTGGACACTTGATATTATTGAGTTTCTCAATCATCTAAGTTAGAAAAGTCCCATATCTGCATTTTACTGAGAGGCAACTACATTACTATGTAAGCCAGGTCTTTCTCATTTGAAGCTGAAAATATCTCTAATTTTGCGAACTCAAAATTCAGGAAATATGATGAAAAGTCACATCACATGTATACACTTGTATTCACATGCTTCAGATTCAGGAGTTTGACTTTTTGAAGTGATAGCACTTAGGCAAGCATAGAGTGGAAACCACTGAAAATGTACAGGACATAGGGATAGATTTTAGAGAAATTATGGAAGATGCATAGAGACTTTAGTAACTGTGGTTTAAGTATTGTATTTAGGGAGGAAGCAAGACTGAAAAAGATCAAGGAGAAGGCTTGCTTAGAGGAAGTGGGTAGGTTATATCAGACTCATTTTAATATGGATATGAGTTGCAGATTAATTACTGTAAGGGCAAACTTGAAAGTTCTATTTCCATGGTTTATAAAATTTCCTATGTGGCCAAAACCAAAAGAAAAAATATTAATTACTAAATGGATGTGGTAATGTATCAATAATTGCTACCTACCTAAATAGAACATATGTAGCTGAGCATAATTTAAAGTCATCTATAATTGCTATTTTGCTCTTATTTTTATCTATTTTTTCCCCTATGTGTCATGTAGTACTTAAATTTTTTGAATTCTGATGAGCACTAAAACCAAATCTTAAAAATGTCTGACAACAAGGAAAGCTTTCTATTAACCTTCCTGCAGTAAATATTGGGAAGAAAGCTGAAGAAATACATAGATATACTATATAATTGATTTATTTAATCAACCTCTGAAATGTTCACAATTTCCAAAAATAAAAGCATCCTGTTAGCAAGACCTGCTACAATTTTGAAGGAGAGAGCCTGGAATATATTCCACCTACTTCATGTTCACAATATCTAGTCCACAGCAGATAACATATTTTCAGTGGGATTTAACTGAAGTTCTCAAGTATGATGTTCCTAACCATAAACACTATGCTCTTCAAATGGGATTTTCTATGTCTCAATATTTTTACTGCTCAGTCAATGATAAATTTTGGAAAGACCTCTAAGTGACTGTTCTTATTGCGACTCTCAATTCATGGTTATTTGATTACTTATTTGGCAAAAAAGAAAATAGAGAACAATGAAGAAGAAGAAAGGAGGAGGAAGAAGGAAGGAAAGAAGGAAAATCAGAGAAGTAATTCATGAAGTTACAAAACCTTAGCACATTGTTATTGTTGTTGTTAGGTGCCGTCGAGTCGAGTCCGACCCATAGCGACCCTATGTACAGCAGATCGAAACACTTGCCAATTCTGTGCCAGACAAACCGTCTTATTTATGTTTAAGCCCATTGTTGCAGACACTGTGTCAATCCATCTGGTGGAGGGTTTTCCTCTTTTGAGTTGACCTGTCACTCTCCCAAACATGATGTCCTTCTCCAGGAATTGATCTCTCCTGGCTACATGTCTGAAATATGTAAGATGCAGTCTGGCCATTCTTGCTTCCAAGGAGACCTCTGGTTGTACTTCTTCTAGGACAGATTTGTTGGTTCTTTTGGCAGTCCATGGTATATTCAATAGACATCTTCAGCACCACAATTCAAAAGCATCAATTCTTTTTCTGTCTTCCTTGTTCCATGTCCAGCTTTCACAACCATATGATGCCACTGAAAATAGCATGGCATGAGTCAGACGCACCTTCATCTTCAATGTGACATCTTTGCTTTTTAATACTCTAAAGAGATCTTTTGCCACAGCTTTTCCTAGAACAATGCGTCTTTTGATTTCTTGACTGCTGCAACTGAGCTAAATCCCAGCCCCAATTTATTGAATAGCAATGGTAAAATTAGTTGTTCATTTGGAAAAAAAGAATTAATTATATCTTTATCACCCCAAAAAGTAAGTCAAATTCCAGATGATTTATAGACTGATGAATATTATCAAAATACCAAGATGACATGTAAAAGAATATTTTATTAATCCTCAAATGGAAGAAGGCCCTCTGTATAACACACATCAACAAGTAATGGGGGAGGTAAACATGAGCAATGTACAATGTACAATGTATGGAAATGTCATAATGAAACCTACTAAGTTGTACAATAATACAAAATTACTAATAAAAAAGATATAACAACAAGGTGTTAACTGGATTTAACTACATAAAAATATTAATTTAAAATTTTTAAAGCACCATAAAGAACAAAACAAAAATAAAAACAATGATACAAAGAACGAAACAGAAGATTCTGGTTCAATAGAAACTAATCCTGCTTTTGTTTTTCCAATGGCATCTTGTTAAGCTGACAGAATCACAAAAATTCTCACTAATATCTCCTAGTCTTTAGGAGATGATGTAAGCATATAATCATAGCCTTCTTTTATTATGATTGGGAGAGGGTGGGATTGATTTCTGAGTATCTGGAGCAACTGGGAAGGAAGCACACATATGAGACTATCTCAGAGGAAGAAGAATGCTCCAGAACTCCACTGTGCATTGATAAAAAGCCTCCAAGATCAAGGGTACTTACCCTTTTAAAATGAGCACCTTGACTCAGTGGAATATACTCAGTGTGCAACATTAACAAAAATCTAATAAGCAGCAGAGCTCTTGTGATGGTGAAGAGGAAGAAGATGATGGTGGTGAGTATTATTCTCCCACATCACTCTGAATGCACCAGGAAAAATTTTATGCCCTGCAAGGCCAATATCAACTTTATGTTCCCTTACCAATGAAGAAGCTGAGGTATGGCACAGTTAAGTAACTTACCCATGCCTACACTGGTAGCAAGTAATAGAATTGGTGTTTGATGCCACAGCTTGTCTCCAAATCAGAAGATGACAGGCTGTCTCAGATATCCCCGCTTCCACATACCTGCTTCAGTTCTCAGTCTACAGAGGAATGAAGAGGACACCCCTCGCCCCCACTCATACCCTGTGGCTCAGAGAGAAAACCAGCAGTCTCAGATGAGAATGAGAGAGAGCTCGCCCACATAACATGATAAGCTGTAAGTCTGAACATAACTGCCAAGCATGAACAAAATGAAGAAAAATGGCATGAAATTTTGCAGATGTGATCTGAAAAGAATGATGGGGAGAGAGAGAAAACAAGACTGGGAGGAAAGAAGAAATAGAGGAAGACTACAAGTTAGGGTTAGTTTTTATGGCAAACAAAACTAAAATAGCAGTGACTTAAAGAAAATTTTGAATAATGAATTATTTCTCTCTTATAAGAGTCTTAGATACATATAAAGATTTTTAAGGCTCCTACCAATATAATCAGAGATCCAGGTTTCAACATGTGATTGTTGTTGTTGTTGTTAGGTGCCGTCGAGTCGAGTCCGACCCACAGCGACCCTGTGTACAGCAGATTGAAACACTTGCCGATTCTGTGCCAGAAAAACCATCTTATTTATGTTTAAGCCCATTGTTGCAGACACTGTGTCAATCCATCTGGTGGAGGGTTTTCCTCTTTTGAGTTGACCTGTCACTCTCCCAAACATGATGTCCTTCTCCAGATATTGTTCTCCCCTGACTACATGTCTGAAATATGTAAGATGCAGTTTGGCCATTTTTGCTTCCAAGGAGCACTCTGGTTGCACTTCTTCTAGGACAGATCTGTTGGTTCTTTTGGCAGTCCATGGTATATTCAGTAGACATCTCCAGTACCACAATTCAAAAGCATCAATTCTTTTTCTGTCTTCCTTGTTCCATGTCCAGCTTTCACAACCATATGATGCCACTGAAAATAGCATGGCATGAGTCAGACGCACCTTCATCTTCAATGTGACATCTTTGCTTTTCAATACTCTAAAGAGATCTTTTGCCACAGCTTTTCCTAGAACAATGCGTCTTTTGATTTCTTGACTGCTGCTTCCACGGGTGTTGATTATAGAGCCAAGCAAAGCAAAATCTTGGACAACCTCAATCTTTTCTCCATTGATTGTGAAGTTGCGTGCTGACCCAGTAGTAAGGATTTTTGTTTTTGTTGATGTTTAGTCTTAACTCATATTGAAGGCTATGATCTTTGATCTGCATCCATATTTCAAGCAACAAGAAAAGGGTAGGAGATAAAAGGGCATACTTTGCCTCTAAAATATACTTCACATTATTTAAAGACATTTCTAATTATACCATGATTGTCAGAATAAAACCTCATAACTATAGCTACCTCCAATGGAGGCTGGAAGTAAGCATTAATCCAAGCAGTCATGTACCTAAAACTTCAGGCAGAGAGGGAGAATGAATATTGGGAGGCAGCTGGCAATTCTCTGTATAAGAAGAAATGAAAATAAAACATGATAAAACAAAAACAAAAAACAAAATAAACAATAGCAAAAAACAAATAGTAAAATTGATCTGTGAAAAGGACATAATATGAAATACACCCAAGATGTGCAAAATGTCACTCTGCAGTGTTTCATGATGTTAAGTAAGTTAGTAAAAAATTAATTTGCCAAAATGAGAAATTCACTTCAGAATGAAGTTACAAAGTTACAAAGAGCTACAAAAGACAATTGAAATGTCAGACTAATATATAAATTAGAAACAAATAACAGGATAGACAGACTGAAATAACATTAATAACATAAAAAAGAATTCAGGTAATCACAAAAGTTTCTAAGGAAAATAAGCAATAAATAAATTGGACAGAATACAAAAGATAGGAATGATAGCCAGTAAAAATCCAATGTGAGAATAACTGTCTCTGGAGTAGAAAAATCCAATGGATAGAAAGAAAACAGTACTTAGGAACTATGACATGAAAGTTTGCTGTAATGAAAAAATTGAGAATTTAATTTGGAAATGACATCTAAAATAGGAAAAACTACAAGAAAATTGACATTAATCTATATTCTAATTATATTATTGTGAATGAGTCCTTCAGTAGTCTAGATAGGCGCATAAATAAAATCAAACAAGAAAGGGTTAAGTTGGTTTCAGGTGAATTTACCACAGCACTCAGTGACAGATCACAACAGAGAACCATCTATTTAGTTTATAGAAAATAAATATAATTCAAAAAAGTATATTCTCAGTAAATATATAATTCAAATATAAAATCAACAGAGAAATATCTTCAAACACAAAAGAACTAAAGAAATGTAGCACCTGTGACCTCTTCTTAAAAAATATTCAAGAGGAAATACAAACCTTTAATAAATGAATACAACTTTAAAAATCGGGAATGGAGAAGCTAGTTAAAGTTCACATGCAGTAAGCATTAAATGTATTTAAAGCTTGAATTCAGGCTCAACTAAACAGCCTTGAGAGGACGTTGGCTATAGTATGGAATCTAAATTTTAAACACTCTGATTATACAAAGTCAGTAATATAGCTCATAAATTTAGAGGTAAAGGAAAATAAAAGTGTTAATGTTATAGCGAGAACTACAATGAGACATCTAAATTTAAAAAGGTGTCAAAGAGCCTTCTTAAAGATTTTCATGATCTCTCTTGTTTGTCTTCTATGGTGCTTTGAAAAATATTAGTTATCATGGTAAGAGAATATTTATCACATTCAATGATTTGTTTCATTTCACTTCTCTTTATTTAATTAAAATAAATTAAAGTTTAATGATTTTCATCAGAAGTAGCATTCTGGTTGCTTTAAATATAGATATCTTTATTTACAAGGATCAAAGCTGATTACTTCATTTCTTTATAGATGGTGGGATTTGACATAATATTTTTCTTTCTTCCTGACAAATTTAACCATCTCCTTGATTGTTTTTATCAATTGTGTGAGCCACTTAATAATAAATCCTTACTTTTGAAAAGAAACAGGCTGCTCTGAAAGAAGTGAGAAAGCAAGGTCCAAGGGTGGAATAAAGCAGAATTCCCTTAGAGACTTCTGGGAAATGAACAGTAGATTTAACAAGGCACAAAGAAGTAGAGAGCAAGATCATGCAGTGCCTTACAGATCCTTATAAGGCCATTGGCCTTTATTCTGTGTGGATCAAATCAACTGGAATGAGCTGGAGATTTTGAATATTAGAGTTGCATGGTCTAGGTTATATTTTTAAGTTTTCTCTCATTTCTTCACAGAAGATATGCTGTAGGGAGACAAATCTGGTAGGAATGAAGCAAGGTAAGAAGGCACTGAAACAATCCAAGTGAGAAATATTGTTGCTTAGACAACATGGGCAGGGGGTGGAAAAGGAAATAGATGTTTAGACTCTTGACATAATCTTAAGGAAGATCTAACACTAAGTACTGATGGATTTGATCTTAAATGTGAGAGACATGGTTTAAATAACTCTGGTAAGAATTTCAGTTTTAGTAATGGGAAAATAGCACCATCATTTGCTGAGATGGGGAGACTGGGGAAGGAATGAGGAAAAGATGGGGTTCAAGAAGTAACCCAGATATAGCCCAGTAAATGGAGCTTCAGGAAAAGAGTCAGAAGTGGAGCCCCAAATGACCAACACTTTAGAAGAAACAAGAGAGTGGTGATATCTTGAATGTCGTGATCAAAGAATTTCAAGGGTGAGGGAGTAAGTAACTGTGTCAAAAGACGCAGAAAAATATAAAAAAAAGTGAGGATAGTAAATTTAGCAGCATGTAGCTGATAGGTGACTTTGACAAGGACTGCTTTGATAGAATGATGGAGAGTAAACCCAATTGGAATAGGTGTTAGAGGTAATTGAAGGACAGGAATTAGAAACAGTTGAGAAACTTTTTATAATGAGTTTTACTGAAAGGGAAGAAGAATCATGAGTTAGTAGGTAGATGAAAGTTGAGGATCACAAAAAGAATTTATTTCTTATGAAGAAATTGTGGTATGCTTGCATGCCTGTTGGAATAGTTCATCAGAGAGGCAGAAATTGATGATTCAGGAGAAGAAAAAAGGCCACTTCTGGGTCTTTAAGGAAGGGAAGAGGATGGTGTCTCCTGCCAGGCAAAAGATGGGCTTCAGTCACAGCACAGTTACATTAGCCATACTAATAGGAGGGAAGGAAGAGGATATAGGTATAGGCACATTTAACAGAAGAATCAAAAGTGACCACTACGCAGAGGAGAAAATGTTCAGCCTCTCTAATTACTGGAAATTAAAATTAAAAAGAGATGCAGTCACATATAAAATGCACCCAAACTTAAAATTTAATAAAAAATTTAAATAGTTGGTAATATTCAGGAAATTGACCCTTTCTTATATTCATGATATGAGTATAAGTAAATTGTTAAAATTTTTTTGAGGAAATTTTTTGTTTTTTTCTTGAGGCAGGGCCTTACTATGTGGCCCAGATTTGTCTGGAACTTGCAACCCTCCTGCTTCAGCCTCCCAAGTTCTGGGATTACAAGCACGCATCACCATTCCCAGTTTAGATACACACTTTTGAGCCAACAATTCCACTTCTAGATATCTATTAGAAAGGACTTTATACCCAAGTGAAAGAAAGAGAAAATGACTCAATTCTGTTCATGATGATAATGTGGTAATATAGAAAAGATGGAAAGAAGCTGCATGACAATACTGTGAAAGTGAGAAAATAATGTGTCATACATTCATAATATGAACAAGGATACAACTATTGCACAGAATAAGATACACACATAAAAAATCTCAAAAACATAAAGAAACAGCAGTGCTGCTTATAGTGAGACCCCATGTAAAGTGCACCCATATGTTAATTTTTGTGGTTATTATTAGTATCATTATTCTTAGTAATATATATTAAAAAATTGGGTTAAGTGGCCAACAGCATAGTGTTAATATTAAGTGAAAGCACTGGAGTTAGACAGATGCATGTAGTTTAAGTTCTGTTCATGGAGATAAGAATATTCATTTTGGAGAATAAGTGTGAAGATAGAGTGAACCTATTAAGTTAGCACTCACTGATAATTTTTTTCTTCTCTTTACTCAATATTCAATAATTTTTACATCAGAATAATTTGTTCCTTCACTTCATTCATGTTTTCTTTCTTTTCTTTAATAATCTGTTTCCTTATATATCCGAAAGTTGTACAGGATCGCAACAAAGAGGAGATATTGGTGTCCATGCTCTTTGGGGTATATTTTCAAGAAAAGTAACAATTACCAATAGATTTTGCCAACTTCTTCACTGAACTTACATTAAAAATATGGGGGACAAAAAATTTGATTTTCTCACAAAAATATCTATAGGGGATATATACAGTTGTAATAAAAGTAACTTTCTCCCAAAGGGAAACAGTAACTGATGGAAATTTGCTTCTAAAACTGACTGTCTATTAAATTTTAACCTGTGAAAATATAATGGATTTTAAGTAAAATTAAGTTTAAGCTAGCTTGAAAAATATTTTTGGCAAGAAAATTATTTTATTGAAACAAAGCAAAGATAGAAAAAGTAGATAATAGTCAGAATGAAGCTATGGCTTAAAATATTGCTTGTGTTAGTTAATAAGGATATTGACTAAAGACCGACCTTCCTTTCTTCCTTCCTTCCTCCCTCCCTCCTTTGTTTCATCCCTTCCTTCCTCCCTTTCTCCCCGCTTCCTTCCTTCTTTCCTTCCTTTTCAGTTATGTATTTCTATTATTATCTGCTCAAATATATTTACTTTTTACTCTTAATTATGACTCCATAGTACTTTGTTCCCCTGCAAATTGTTCCAGATTTGGCTATTGGGAGATGTTTCCATTGGCTCCTTTGTCCCTTTGACAAGCCTCCATCATTGTTGTTTATTTTATTTTCCTCTTTGAGCCACTTAGGTATTCTTTGATACTTCAAGATGCTCTGGAATTATCTCTTATATTCCCTCAGTATTGGAATCAGTCATTTCCCTAGGGAGTGTTGGTGTCTGTTATTGGAGATGGTATTAGAAACCAAGGTCAGGGTATTAGGCTTTTCATTGCTCATGGTATCACTGGTTCTAGGTCTTCTCAGCTAACAGAACAAGGCCATGTGTTTGTATGTGTGGTACTGGTGATGTGTGTACTATCTATGCATTATATATATGAATTGCTTAATTTTATGTGTTGCTCAGGGTAAGGGATGTTCAGATAATTGATAAAACTTTCTCTGTAAGTGGCTGCAAGAGTGTTCCTGGAAGAGATTAGCACTTGAAATAGCAGACTGAGTAAAGGACATCACCCTCACCAATGTGGGCAAGCATCATCCAATCTGTTCAAGGCCCAGATAGAACAAAAAAGGCAAATTTACTCTCTCTGTTTGAGATGATATATCCATCTTCTCCTGCCTTTGAACACTGGTTCTAAGACCTTCTGACTTGGACTGGGGATTTCAGACTGAATTGTACCACTGATTTTTTTGGTTCTTGAGCTTGAAGACAGCAGATAGGGGAACTTCTCAGTTTCCAGCATCACGTGAGCCAATTCCTACAATCTCTCTCTCTATTATATATGTGATTATAAGTACAAATATATAAATATCTATGTTATAATCAATATTGTCAAAGAGAAATTGCATGGTTTAGAGTTTTGTTAAAAATAACAAAGAAGACTTTATTCTAGACTATTGCAATAGGATTGAAAGGTTATTACAATAGAGGGAAGAGATTAAACTCAATCCCAAACAAGCAAAAAGGAGGAGAGATTTTTTTCTTGTTTTTTGGATTGACATTTAATAGTTGTGCATATTTATCAGGCATAATGTGAAGTTTTTATACATGTACACTTGTATAATGATCAAATCAGAGTAATTGACATATCTACTACCTAAAGCATTTATCATTTCTTTGTGGTAAGAAACTTCAAATTCTTCTCTTCTAGCAAATTTGAAATGTACAACATGTTATTGTTAACTATAGTCACCCTTCTGTGCAATAGAACACCAGAACTTATTCCTCCTATCTAACTATAATATTGTCCCCATTGACCAAATTGGGAAATTTTTTAAGCATTGATGTGAGCTACTGGAAAATTACTAGAGAATCTTATGAGGAAGATTTGTCAGTGTGATTAAGTTGTCAATTTGCTAATGGATGCTTGTCAAAATTAACATTTACCCTCTCCTAAGAGATATCCTAAGAGATAGGGATACTAAATCCTAAGAGATACTAAATCCTAAGAGATAGAGATACTAAATTTTGATGGCTAAAAGATCACCAGTACTTATTTCCCTTTGGTGGCTTCCATTTTCAACTATCATATAACACTGTCTTGCACACTATTTTGAACAAACCCTGCATCTATGTATTTGAAACTCATCCCTTTATATGATTCGATTTGAGAAACTGACTTAGCCAATACATACCCTTCATGAGGAAAATGTCTTTGCTGAAAGTCTATAGAAGCAATTATAAAGGGATTTTAATGAAGTTCTGCAGACTTATTTCTTTCTTCCCTAATTTCTGTCTCTTTAACCTATTTTTATTTTCTTTCCTTTTCAGAAGATAAACAATTCTTACAGTCTGAAGTAGAATTAGACTTACCACTTTCACTAAAATCTTGGGCACTATGCATGCCTTTGGTTGCTTAGTTGTTTTCCTCCAAACACACTTGACACTGCTTACTTTTTAAGGAAATGTGCTATCCTCCTTTTAAAGCAATTTCATGAATAAAATTTTCTTTATATCACTACGCTTGTGATATCTGTTTTTAGTAGGCTTTTCTAACACACATGTGACTCTCTGAAGTTCCCTTCCAGATGTGCCTCCTTTGATTTTTCTGCCCTATTTAAAAACAGCAAGTCCCTCCAGGTCTTTGCCTGCCTAGACTATTGACCAATGGTCATTCTGCATGCGTCATTGCAGGTCTCTCACTGTCCTAAGACCCTCCTTCGTTCTTGTCCTTGATTCCTTGTCCTGATACCTGGCTTTTGCTTCACCTTGTGGATCTGCTTGGATTTCTATACTTCTGCTTCCTAGTTTTATTCATGTGTTGCTTCCTGAATCAACTTCTGACACCATGGGAATATTCAATAAATATTTATAATCAGTGATGGACTCACACAGCTCTTCCCACTTCAAAAATCCCACAGACTGGTTATTGCAGAGTGTGTGTCTCCTAGGTTATTTATTCTACTGCTGTGCTAAGATGGTGTCCTGGGGTATGTTTTAATGCTATTGTCTAGAACATATGCATTACAAGTAAGCTCTGATGACATGAAGTATAATTCTGGAACAAAATCCAAAGGAAATGTGAACTAGTTGAAGCTTGAGAATGACTTTGTTGTTTATTTCTTGGCATTTATTTTTGTTTTAACCAAGGCTTTTGAAAATGATTTCCTGTTATTTTGTCTTAAATATAGCAACCCAGTGTTGTGGGTACCTCATTCTATGAATAATAATACAATTATTTTATGTTTCTTTTATGCATCTTCCCAAGAATGATATGCTATAGTCCAATAATTTTATTATGTATTTACCCTTGGAGAATTTTTGCAAATGTCCACCAGGAAACATGCACAAAAATTCCCAGAGCATTGGAATTAATGACAAACAACTGGAAATACTTCAAAGATTCATGTTTAGAAGAATCAATACTTGTGGTATTTATATACAATGGAACATCATAGCAGTGAAAATGAATGGAGGGTGGATAAATGCATCCACACAGAGGAAGACAGATGTATATCATTAATTTAGAAAGTAAGTTTCAGAAAAATCTATAAAATATGACACTGTTTGTATATGTTCTAAAACAAGTAAGGTATCATTTAGATATTTAAGTTTATTTTTACTTAGGCCCTTAACAAAGAATAGTGGGACCTCTTAAAATATGATGAAGATATGGAATTGAAGTACCTTTTAACTTATAAATGTTTTTATCATGGTGAGTTGTCATAACTTTATCATAGTAGGTTTTCATTCTGTCCAACATTAAGGAAGTTGGTGGCATCAGTTCATCTTGAGAAAATCTGAAAAAATACTACACATCCATGAAAAGAAGTGAACATTGAAGAGCTACATGGCTAGTTATGATACTGTAACTTCTCTTGAGACATTTTCTCAATTGCATGAACCCACTGACTGAAGACACGAAAGGGAAGAAAGTGATTTGAAATACACAAATATAGTGTCTTAAGAAGGAAACATATACTTAAAATGTGATATAGGAAAAACAATCAGAAATTATCTTGCTAAAACTAAAAATAAGAGCATTAACATCAAACGAGTATAAATGAAAACAAGGTGATAATTTGGCCAAATGGTCAGATATTAAATTAAGCTACAACTGCTGGACATTACCTACACTGTCAAAAGATTATAAATTGACAAAATCTTTGAAAAAAACTGGAATTTTGTAGCAAGTATTTTAAAAACATTTATATCCTATGACTAGTAATTCTTATATTCTCAACATAGATATAATTCCAAGGCTATTTATTATGTATTATGCAAATTAGGAAGATCATAATTGTCTTATAATGGTAAAATGGTAAATGTTATCACGATATACCCAGATAATATGGTATCTTTTAGCTTTTTTGAAAAATATTCAAAGATATGAAAATATATCCCTGATATAATTAGAAATTGATACAATAAACAGGAAATTATGTTATGGTCTTAGTATGAGGTCACTAAATAAGTATATATGAATGTATTTGTGGAAAAAGATTTCTTTTAGACAGTGACATTATTGGTGAGCTTCATCTTATTTATATTTTTAAGGTTTTATAACTTATCTAAAGTGCAGAGGTGTGGCTGGGATTTAGCTCAGTTGGTAGAGGGCTGCGCTGCAGTCTCTGAGGTCCTGAGTTCAATTCCCAGCACCACAAAAATGGGAGAAGGGCCTGGCAATCCACTCCTAAGGCAATCCCAAAACAGTCAGCAACTGAAAACCCTATGAGGGTCACTATGAGTCGGATACCGAGTCGATGGCACCTAACAACAACAACAAAGTGAAGAGGATATTTTTTAGTCTTAAAAAATAAGCAGTGAACTGAATGTGGTAGCACATGCCTGTAATCCTAGTGATTCAGAGGGCCAAGGCAAGAGAATTGTAAACTGGAGGCAAGGGGCAGCTTGTACAACTTATCAAGATTATGTCTCAAAAATAAAAATAAAAAATAGAAAAAAAAAAGAAATTAACTTTTTGAATTGATCTATTGCAAGCCTTCAAATATTTTTCTTTCAACTCTTTCAGTTATGACTTTTATGTAGTAGGAAGTGAACAGACTAAGCATTTCTAATTTTACCACTAACTAACCAGCTTTGTTAGAAAATCTCTTTGAGCCTATTTCTTTGTCTTTAAAGAGTTTACCCTATCTCTGAGGAATTTTGTGAGGATCAAATGGCATAATGTATCTGTAATCTCTTTAAAAGTACAAAGTTACATACTAAGGCTATTGACGCAGAGCATTCCTTTCTCCAAAAATGATTAGAAATGCATAAGAATTTTTCTACCTCTTCTTGTCAAAATATCACAGACTGTGGTACCTTAGAAAGTATGAGTGTTACTAACTAATACATCCTATGTTGGATGAAATGAACTTTAGTCATCCAAATAAGGAAAGTGGACAAATAAGCCAAAAATGCAGATACAAACTTACCTGAAAACTCCAAAGTCCAAAAGGTGGCTAACTGCTGTCACTGACTTAGTGTTCCAGAATGGAAGCAAGGTGGAAAAGTCTCATACGGAGGTATGTAACCCACATGGAAAATATGGTATATAAAGGAAGAGACCACAGAGAGGAGCAGGAAAACACTATGGACCTTAAATATTGGCTATACTAACTTGACGAATACTGGGCTCAGTATTAGCTCAGTTAGTAGAGTGCTGCTCTGCACTCTCAGAGGATTGGGGTTCATTCCTCAGCACCACAAGAATGGGAAAAGGACATGGTAATCCACTCCCAAAGCAATCCCCAAACAATTAGCTATTGAAAACCCTATGAGAGTCGCTATGAGTTGGACTTGATTCAATGACACCTAAAAACAACCATAACTTGATGGAACAAACACCTCAATAGCCCTGGCTGAGTCATAAAATTTTAATGGACATCTTAAAATAATGGATTGGTTGGGATTTGGTGGGGAGAGTACATAAAGGAGATGATTCTAGAAAAGTCCAAGAAAGTTGAGCAAGTGAAGGAAGAATTGAACTTGAATTCTTAGATAAATTTGACTTCTATTCATGGGCCATGTAAGAAGATTTAATATGAAATCTCCTAGCTAATGACTCAAGAGTGTTCACTCTGTCTGTCTTATCACAATTGTAAGCAAAGTGATGGATACAAGAATCAAGTATGCTAATTATCATGTGGAATGCAGAAGTTTTAATTCTCTGACGTCCTGGAAAGGCTACTTCCCAAGGAAGGAAAACATTAAAATCATAAGCCAGAATTGCTGTGAATGTACAAAAACATTATGGCTTCAAATTGGTTGTTTCCATACTTAGGCATGTGTTTATTTCATTAGATTATATAGAAGATATGATAGAAAAATATTGTGTTCTTTTGATGATAAAGATTAACACAATGCAAACTTATACATTGCTATTGACTAGGGAGAGGGTCAGTGAAATAACATTCTCTGTTAGGTTGTTAGGTACTGTCTGATCATATCTGACTCATAGTGACCTTAAGGGGTTTTCAATGGCTGATTGTTTCAGGATTGCCTCGGGAGTGGATTGTGCTTCTCCCACTTTTGTAGTGGGGGGAATAGAACCCAGGACCTCAGAGACTGCAGAGCTGCATTCTACCAACGGAGCTAAATCCCTAACCTGCCTTAAAACTCATATTATATTGCTCAAAATCTTTTGCCACAATTTTCCTTACAGTGAAAAGGGATAAAAAGACTTTCCCCATCTCCATAACATCCATCACTGAGTAAAATTGGAAGAGCAGTTGAGGTATCATATTTGGGAATATATAGGGCCATTTTAAAGAAAAACAGGTAAACTGGAAAGGCATTTCTAACCTTCTATACTGCTGAGAGGGATTTTAAGAATCTTGAGCATAACTTTCAGTCAATGTTCAAGGACTTTAGGTAACATACATATCAAAGAAGCTCAGTCAAAAAGCCAAGAAAATGTCTCTGTTCTTGAAGTAAAATTCCCAAATCTATTTAGTTATATTGCTGTTATAGTACAAGAAATTGCTTATTCTTTAAAATAATCTGAGAGTAAAAAATAATTTAGATAGCTATTAAAAGATTATTTGCTAATTTTTGTGAAAATAATGCAATCTTAAAGGCCTCAGAAAGAGTATATCATTTAGAGGACTTTTAAGGGGAATCATTTTGTGAAACTAATAGCCATTTAGATTTCCACATATCAGATACCTTTAAAGCATCTGCAACATTTTATATCATAACAGCAAAGCAAATCAGTAGGTTTAAGAGTTGTACCTTAAAAATGAGATCTTTTTCACCTTTTTGACTGTTCATGCTTTGTACAAAAAAGTCTGTCTATTTAATCAATTTTATTTGCTGATATTTATTGAAGAAAGCTTATATAATATCTATCTCATGTGTCTCACATTGTCTACTAGCTTCAAAGACTTAGATATTAATAAATATTAATTTTAATATTCCCCAGTGGATAAATTGTTAGTTTGAAATTGAATAATTACTCAACAACCCTCTAAGTAGTATTCATTCTGTTCCCAGATGGCTTTCTTGTCTATATTTTATTCTTAATGAAAAACGTCATAGCTAAAAAGGTTAATTTTACATTTTCCAATGCATAATTCAATCAGAAAAATGGAAAAGAATATCCCATGGCATTCTTTGTGCTTGCAACTGGTAAGTTTCTTTCAAACTATTCTGAGACATGCTCTCTGGTCTCAACCCTTAAATTCAGCTCACAGTTTCTTCATAAATTTCTTAGCTACCAAATAGAAGTTAAGATCACACATATATGTTTTCATGTACATAATTTATTTGCTATAAAGTGTTCTAATGTTCATGGTATATCTCACACACACAAAAGATAAATTTTGCTGTGCTGAAAGCTATCTGAATACAAAATGAGCATGAAATAAATAACTTTACACCGAAGTGAAAAAGATTTGAAATACTTGTTGATGAAGATCAAAGAACATAGTCTTCAGTATGAATTGTATCTCAAAACCAAGAAAACAAAAGTCCTTGCAACTGAGTCAGCTAGAAACTTCATGATAAAAGAAGAGATTGAAGCTATCCAAGATTTTGTTTTACTTGGTTCTATAATCAACACCTATGCAAACAGCAGACAGGAAAACAAAAGATGCATTGCACTGGGAGAGGCTGTTGCAAAAGACGTTTTAAGTGTTGTAAAGTAACAATGTCACATTGAGGATGAAAGTGCACCTCATTCATACCATGGTATCATCAGTTGCATCATAAGTTTATGAAAGCTGGACGTTGAATAAGGGAGACAGGAGAAGAATTGATGTTTTTGAATTATGGTGCTGCAGATTAATATTGGATATACCATGGACTGCCAAAAGAACCAGCAGATTTGTCCTGGAAGTGCAACCAGAGTGCTCTTTGGAAGCAAGGACGACTACACTGCATCTTATGTATTTTGGACATGTTGTCAGTGGGTACCTATCCCTGGAGAGGGACATCATGTTTGGGAGAGTGGTGGGTCGATGAATTAAAGGAAGACCCTGAACTAAATAGATTGACACAGTGTCTACAACAATGGACATAAACATAAAAAAGATTGTCTGCATGGCACAGCATCAGGCAGTGTTTTGTTCATTGTATATAGGTCTGCTATGAGTTGGACCCAACTCATTGGCACTTAACAACATAAATTTGATGATTAAGAAAATAGACATATTTATGAAGCATAAATTGTGGTTTTGAAAGTGAAGTATTACATGTAGATTATTTGTTTTCACACAATTTGGAAGACCTAAAAAAAATAAACGAGGCTGTAGCTGTAGCACTGTGGCATCTGATCCCATCAGATCTTGGAAGCTAAGCAGGATCAGACCTGGTTAGTACTTAGATGGGACACTGCCCGGAAACACCAGGTCCTGTAGGCTTGGGAGAAGGATCCAACAACCCAATCCCCAAAAGCAATCAGCCATTGAAAACCCTATGAATAGCAGAGAAGCACTAACAATAATGTTTCCTCTACTGCACATAGGGTCGCTGTGAGTCAGACACTGACTCAACAGCACTTAACAACAACAGTAACAGCAAAATCAACAAAATATTTGGGTCAAGAATTTTTTGTTTGATTTTTCTATAAGTTATTATGGGCTTGAATGATTTATAGAAATGAAAGTGTTCACTTTTTTTGCAAACTGAGTCATATGCCCACTCAGAAAATGCTTTTGACTTCTATTTTTAACTCTTTGTGAGTTTAATTGTTGTTTGTTAGAGGTGACAATCCACAGTCTAGAATGATTCTGTAAGTATTTTTGTGTTTATAAGGCAAATTTTCACTGAGGCAAGAGAAAATGAAGCAAATATACAAGAGGTTATAATATTGGGAATATAGTGTATATATGTATGTTGTTGTTAGATGCCATTGAGTTGGATCTGACTCATTGCAACCCTATCTATGTACAATAGAATGAGACACTACGTGACACTGTATCATGCACATGATCTTTTTATGTTTGAGCCCATTGTTGTAGCCATTATGTTTCCTCTCATTTTGAGTCATGCCACATCTGCTAAAGGAGGTCCCAGGGGATTTACCCCATTCCCATCATTAAGGTCAAATCTTGTTTGAGGAGGCAATTCTAGCCCCAGTCATTTCGTGAATGCCCTCCTGCCTGGTGGGATCATTTTATGGCACTATATTTGACAATGCTTCTCTTCTATTCATAGAGTCTTCAGTGACAAATTGTTTTGGGAATGGACTTCTGGGTCTTTCTACCTACTCTGTTTCAGTCTGGAAGCTCAGCTGAAACCTGTCCACCATGGGTGGTCCTATTGGTTTCTGAGATATAGGTGGCCTAACTTTCAGCATCACAGCAACATGCAAACGCCCCCACAGCGCGACAAGCTGACAGACATGTAGGGGTTATACATGCAATATATACTTATATATGTATCTACTGTAATGGCTAATACCTTTTGTCACAATTTGTTCATGTTTGACTTTCCATAAATGTCAAATTGAAATAGTTTCGGAAGAAAAAAATCAACTATTAGAGGTTGATAGAACATAAGAAAAATTGCCTTGGAGGGAAATCCAATATATAGGAAAACTGGCCAAGAAACATAAGTAAAGAACATAAATTAAAGAGATCAAAAGGATGATAAGAAAAGTGCTGTTCCAAAGATCCTTAGACTAGGAAACTGCAAATGGATGCAGTAGATGACATTCAAGTTCTATATGTTTGCTATTTTGTTTAATGATTTTGGAGTAAGAAAGGAAGAAGTTGCTAAGAACCATTTTACATTTTTCTACTTCTTAATATAGTATTTTAATATATATGTACACATACACATAAATATGTATATCAATAAAATTGATTTCTTTCTTAGAGAGCAAGCAAAACACAAAACATTGCCCTTGAAAATCTAAACTGTTAGAATCTGGAGCATATGAAATAAATGTTGCACCAAGTTTTTTTTTTTCCCTCACAAAACTCACACTGATTTGAATGAACCAGCCAACTGGAGTTTGTCTCTTCTTCTCTCTGGTCCATTGATTTCAGCCTGAAAATATTGATCCCATACTTTCTAGATGGTTCACAAATAGTTCAAGTTAAATTAACTTGAGGGCAGTGTTTGAAAATGCAGAATCACTATCCTTTTTTCATGCCTGTTATTAAGCATTGTTTCCAGAAGATCAATCTTTTAATTACATTGAGCCTGCCTACTTGAGGCTTTCAGGAACAAGAAGTGTATTGTGTACTGATTGGAAAAATAAAGAGAAGGAAAAAATCCTTACAATACATTGTCTTACACCGGGAGTGGTGGCACATGCCTGTAATACCAGTGACTGGGGAGGCTGAGGCAGGAGGATTGCAAGTTTGAGAGCAGAGGCAGTCTGCGTAATATACTGGGAACCTGTCTCAAAAATGAAAAAAAGTGGGATGGGGGTGCAGATCAGTGGTACAGCACTTGCAAAGCATGCAAGCGTGAGGCCCTGGGTTCAACCCCTAGTACTGCAAAAAAAAAAAAGTATATATATATATATATATATATGTGTGTGTGTGTGTGTGTGTGTGTGTGTGTGTGTGTGTGTGTGAGAGAGAGAGAGAGAGAGAGAGAGAGAGAGAGCGTGTGTTTACAAAAATGACATATGCAGGATCTTGAATAAAGTGTGACATTTTCAGCCATAACAAAGCCTCAGGTAAATTTCCTCAGGAGAACTGTTCCAAACCTCCAGATAATGGAGCCATTCAGCTTCTATGGTCGTCAGCACCAGGGACAGCACCTGGAGAAGCAGTTGCTCTGAGGATTCTTAGAGTGCATCAGGGCCTTGTGATTTCTCAAAGCTCAGTTTATAACCTGACCCATAATTGAAGTGTTTTATTATGGGATTTAAAAGCTTAGCTTCTGAGCTTTTAGCACAGATTTCCAGTGAGGCAGTAACCTGAGCTTCCCCAGGGCCATGTCTCCAAGGAAATTTGAATATCATATACAGACTTTATCCCTGATTCCTACAGAATTCTAAGTTCCCATCACATTTTTCTTCTGTCAGGATTTAGGCTTGTCTAAATTCAAAGACCTTATGAATCATAAGAATCACGTGAGATGATAGGCTTGGGTGCATTTTGAGAAAATACATCTGCATATAAAAACCTGGTGATAGAAAGCACACATTGCTCACTGTCGTATGTACCAAGAGGTTTTAATACCTGAAGTTCTAATAGTCAAGTTTGAGGTGTACTTTCTCTGCATAAGCCTAACCTATCTCCTTTTGAATCTTTTTATTTTTCTCGGGGCTTACTTAGGTGATCCAGATATTGGTGGGAGGGGAGCAGGGAAGACACATCAATCCCAAAGAATCTGGGGAGAAATGTTCTCCTTAAAGAGGGAATGGAAATTCTAGGGAGACTTTATTTCACACTTTTAAACATCTGTCATCAACGCATCAACTTATGAGATCGCCCAGAGGGTGATATCCAGTCACAGAAGCAACAGAATATATTTCTCTTTCATCCATTAAATTTCAACCTTTGAAATGTCTAGGACCTATATTTTTCTCAGATTGGAGAAAGAGCTAAAGAGTAGCTCTGTGTAATACAAAAGGGAAGAAAGGAGATGTGATACCTTTTCACCTCTGTTATTTCTTTATGCTGATTCTTGTCCCACTCAAATATAAGCTGGGATGAAATAGCAAGTTATAAAAAGCTTTAATGTCACTGGCAGCAGGAAAATGGACAATGCAGAGTCTTAAAGGATGTTCCTTTAGATATTGACCTGGATAGAGTCAAACTCTAGATTAGTTTTCTAATTTCTGTGGGGTTTGAGTAGTAACTTTGGGGGTACTTGCCACATGATTATTATCTTTTCAAAGTATTTGCTAGTCTTTATTAAACTCTAACTGGATTTAGCTGAAGTAAGAGCAGTGCTTCTGTGGATTTAAAATAGTGCTGAATCTGTGTTAGGCCTCTGAAGAATCACTGATGAGTATTATGGACAAATGTGCCTAAGAATATTACGTTAGCTAAGTTCTCAAAGCTGCATGGTAGATCCCATGTTGATTCATCATAGTGTTCCTAAGGATTCACAGATGTGCCAAGCTTGGAGTTGGAGATATGCATTCAAGTGGAGTGGTGGGAAAAACATGCCTCCTTGCTAAAGTTGTTGTTATTGTCAGGTACCCTCTAGTTGGTGTCCGACTTATAGTGACCCTATGTACAACAGGCAAAACACTATTGTCAGTGCTCATCTGCTATTCATAGGGTTTTCAATGGCAGATTGATTTTTGGGAGTTGGTTGTCAGGTCATTCTCCCAAGCCTATAGTATCTGGTGCTCCTAGGAGATCTCCCATCCAAATTCTAACCAGGCCTGACCCTGCTTAGTTTCCGAGATGTGATGGGATCGGACACCACAGTGCTACAGCTTCAGACTTGCTAAAGTTAGCTCATAGTTAAGAACATTTCAATAAAAAATCCAAACCCCACTGGCAAAACACCATATAGCCAAATGAACATTTTGTTTTTCTAGCCTAAAATTCAGGAATATTTCTAGCCTAAAATACAAGAATATTAGGGCTAACCAAAATCTTGAGGGGCCTTTAGACCAAAAGGTTCTTAAATATAGTCTATGTTTCTCTGGTTTGGTCCCCAGCACAACAAAAACAGGAGAAGGACATGGCAATCACTCCCAAAGCAATCCTGAAGCAATCAGTCATTGAAAACCCTATGAGGGTCGCTATGAGTTGGATCCAACTTGATGACACCTAATAACAACAATGATTATTCCAATAGGTGTTCATGAGCACAGACTAGTAAAAAAATGTAGATCACTTATAATATGCATATAAGCCATTTTCTCAACTTCAGAATAAAATATAAATTCAAGAGCTCAAAAATAAATACATTTAATAAAGCCATAATGATGGATGTAGGCTGGCATTCATATTTTGGATAGGTTCTTTAGATTGTTTTATTTTAATGGATGATGAAAAATATGAATAAATGGTCATTTGATAAATGATTTGAAAATGACTGGGTTATCTCCAGATAGTATCATAGAAGATTCTCTGTTTGACTTAAAAGCTGGTCTGTTAGTCTTGTGCTCAGAATGACCAAAATCTTTAACATGTCCTAATGGCCTTATAAGTTCTGAGATAGTTCTACATCTCCAGCCTCAATTTGTGTCCCTCAAACATTTCTCTGCAGATTTTTACTTCCTATGAGGGTCACTATGAGTCGGATACCGACTTGACAGCACCTAACAACAACAACCATCTTTTAGATCTTTTAATGATGCATCCACTATCATCAACATCTAATTCCAATTGTTTGAGCCTCAGTCAAGCTAAATTTATCACATGAAATTTCACTATTGCCCATATAATATTTTTTACCACCCCAACCCTACCATTTAGATTAAAATATAGATGTGTGTGTGTGTGTGTGTGTGTGATCACCAATGACAACAATAACTAATATTTATTAAGGTTCTTATTGAAAGGGTTCTTATTGAAAGGAGATGGGAAATATGGACAGAGAATAGGTAGGGAATGACTGGAGATGTGTACTACAAGCTAAACACAGCAGCTGAGTTAACCTCAACCCCCATTTTCCTTGTAAGATTCTTCCACCTGCACTTATTACTTATGTCCTTCTGCCTCAATTCCTTCAAATCACATCATTTAGTCTCTTACAGTTTTTTAGGTCCCAGGTTTTTTACATATTTCTTCTACTCATTACCATCCTTCTCCTCTCACAGGCCATAATTTTAAAGAAATTCCAAACTTACTACATAACTATAGTAATCATGGTTGTGTATTATTGCTTAAAGATTAGAAATATAGATCAATGGAACATAATAGATAACCCAGAAATAAATCTATAGAAGTGTACCTTTTATTTTTTTCATAGAGGTAGGAATCAAATCCAGGGCCTCGTGTATGGTAGGACCTACCACTGAGCTATATCCTCAGTTTGTTTTCTTGAGAGAGAGAGAGAAAAAAAAAAAACTCATTACATGCAGTTCAAAGGGGTAAGATACTGTTTCCAAAAACTGATATTGAAGCAATTGAACATCTAATGTAAGAAAAAAAAGACTTAACTTAAACTAAGTCTCATACCCTATTCAAAAATTAACTCAAACTGGATCATGGACTTAAGTGAAAAATATAAAATGTATAATTATTAGAAAAAATATGGGAGTAAATCTTTGGGATTTGGCCAAGAGTTCACACTATAAACAGTCCACATAAGGAAAAATCAATAAATTAGATATAATAAAAGTTTTAAAGATTGTTCCTTGAAAGATTTTCTTAGGAGAATGAAAAGACAAGCTAACGAGAGGGAAAAAATACTTGAAATCTTCATATCCAACAATGATGAGTATATTGAACATGTAATGAACTCTTAAAATTCAATAATAAAAGAAGAATCTATTGAAAAAAAAACCCAAACAAATGAAGAGACACTTCATGGAAGAGAAAATTCAAATGGCAAATAGGCACATGAATAGGTGTTCAACTTTACTAGCTATTAGGGAAGTACAAATTAAAAAGCACAATGAGATAGCATTATGAATATATCAAAAGGCTAAAATAAAAACAGTAATATTAAATGCTGGTAAGGACACAGAGAAATTGGATCACTCATATGTTGCTGTAGGAATCTTAAATAGTGCAACTATTCTGGAAATATTTGGCATTTTCTTGTAAACTAAACAAACATCGATGA
Organism: Pedetes capensis; assembly: GCA_007922755.1. Taxonomy (NCBI): domain Eukaryota; kingdom Metazoa; phylum Chordata; class Mammalia; order Rodentia; family Pedetidae; genus Pedetes; species Pedetes capensis. Next base: position 39,346 of record VMDO01012039.1, on the reverse strand, counting down.
TATGACACAGCATTTGGACTTCTGGGTTCTTATTCCAGAGAAATAAAAACTTAGATTCACACAAAAACCTGTATATAATTTTTATAGCAGCTTATTCATAATGGATAATAACTGGAAGTAACTCAGATTCCCTTCAGTAAGTGAATAGTTAAACAAACTGGTACATCCATACCATTGAGTACTATTTGGCAACAAGAGGAGCTTACTATTGATATAGCCAACAACCTATATAAATCTTCAGAGATTTATATTGGGTGAGAAAAAAAAGCAGTCCCCAAAGATTGCATGGTGGATTAATAAATTCATATAATATCCTTGAAATGACAAAATTATAGAAATGAAGTTCATATTAGGAATTTGGGAAGGTAAAGTGAGGTAGGTGTGGCTATCACAAGTAAAATAGAGACTTGTGATAACTGAAATATTCTTGAGTGTGTCAATTTCAAAATGCTGGATGTAGTATTACACTATCGTTTTGCAAGACATTACCAAGGGGAGAAACTGAGTAAATGATACACACAATCTCTTTGTATTATTTCTTATAATTGAATAAAATCTACAATTTAAACATTTACAATAAAATTTTTAAAAATTAATTAAAATAAGGGTTTGTGGAATATGGGTTACAGGAGAGAAGACTGAAGTAAGATGTGATATGTGAATGGAGTGAAAGGGTGGGAGTGGTTTAAGAATAAGATGGTACATTACCTTTCTCATAAACCATCTGTGACTGCTGCTAGTGTTTTCTCAGATTTGTTTTCATTACAACTTGTACTATGTACATGGTAGATATTTTGCAATAGGTATGGAAATTTTATGTGTCCTGTTGTTTCAAAGGTCTAATTTTATTTGGAATGCACTAGTGAGAGCTCTGAATTATATCATACAGGAAAGAGTCAAGTTTTGATCTCAGTAATCACCCTCATTTTACCTGTTTCATTAATATGTATTTTGTATATTATGCATTTATATATTATGCTTTTATTAGGCAAGCACAGTATTAATTTAGCAGGTTAGGCGAACATACATTCATACACACATGTTGCATTACCTAATACAATGTGGACAACCACACCCCACCCACACTCCAATCCCTGCAATCTAACAAGCATGTTTTGTTGGGTAAGGGAAAAGCAGTTCTGTCTTTCATCATCAGAATTTGGCTAACCACCCTCAAATCCATGCAACCAAATATCTAGTGCCTACATATTCCAATTTATTTCAGTGGTATGCAATGAGAGAAGGTATGAGCATCCAGAAATTGCAGCTCTCTCTGAAAGGCATAATTTCCAATTAATTTCAGATGAGAGCTTACCGACTCTCAAGTAAAATATATTGCTGAGTTCTTCTGACCCAAACAAAAAAATAAGGGTATAACTTCAAAATTTGAGGGAGAGCAGGTTGGTATAGATGATGTAGATAACTATATAATCTGGGATCAAGTCATACATTTTTTGACCTACATTTTTTAAAAAATATATTACATCAGTTACAATGGAGAGAGCTAAACCTCACTGTTCATATTTTGTATTGTATTTTCTCCCTCTGCTGGCCAAGTGCTACATCAACAGTGAAATAAATTTTAAAAATGCCTTTTTTCTGCACTGTATAATTAACCCCTAAAACTGGAAATGTCTATAGAGAAGAAATGTCATAAATTATCTCATAGTTTTTCTCACTTTTAATGCCCTGAAACATTTTCTACACTCTTCCCTAAAAAAATAACTTTGTGCCCTCAGGAAAGACTTATATTAGTAATATCTACCTTGGTATGATTTTAAACCAATATGCTCCCTAGAACAGTTGATTCAATTTCACAAACATTTATTGAGTCTACATGTGTCAAGGGCTCTACTAGTTGCTGGGCACATAAAAATGAATAAAGCGGTGTCCTTCTCTATCCCCCAGGAACTCACAGCCTAGCAGGGAAGGGAAATCCATAAACAGTTAAAATTCAACATAAATGCTGCAAGTGAGAATTGTATAAAGTGCCAGGGAATTGCAGACCAAGAAAGAATTCATAGCCTGGAGAGTCAGGGAGAGGTATGGGAAAACAAAGGAACAATTATGGTCTGAAGCTTGAAAGAGCTATCCACACATTCTACCCTGGGGAAGGTCTTTTGGAATAATAAAACAGCATGGGCAAAGGGGGATGTTGCATTTTGGAGTGATAATGGCTGGGCATATGATGTAGAATTCATGGGTCAAATGGCTGGAGCAAAGGCCAGAAAGTTATGTTTGGACCAGAAATTTAAGACCCTAGGAAAGATTTTTCTAAGGAACTGAGACTCTGCCTTATAGCAAACAAGTGACCACAATTATTTTTAGGTAAGTGCTTAATATGATCATCTTAGTATATTTGCATTTATGGCTTGATTTTGTTCATTGTGAAAGGAATTGACAACATCGTTAAACAAGAAGGGCAGGGTTTTCATGAAAGGTTCTTTCTTGAGTGGAAACATCCTAGCAAGCAGGAAGCTGGGACCCTTGTGTGCCTTTGAAACTGAGATTCAGGTCTTGACTGCTTTTCTCTCAGTTTATTCACATTCACTCTTTCATGCCTTACGGAAAGGAATTCATATCCATTTCACAGTAGATTTGATGGAGAGAGAAGGCATAATATCTTACAGTAATTCCCCAAACCCCAAATGTACAAGCAAGTATTTAAAAACCAGAGAAAAAAAGAAACGTTATTTTTAATGTTCTAAAGGAACAGTTTCAAATTGGTCGATGGGTAACATATTTTGCTTTGGACTGCAAGATCTCCATTTGCTTCAGAAATTGAACCTTCTAGTCTAGGTTGTATTTAAAAATTAAATCTGTGACACACAGATGGAAATGAAGGCAAAGGATGGAAGCTGCTGTTAAATTACTCTTCTGTCTCTGAACGTGAACTCAATGTCACTGAGGGTCCTGGGAAAAATTTTCTTTTTCTCTGCAGAAGACCACAATATATTTCCAAAAAGTTAAGATATTATTTAATTGGCACCAGATGATTGTATCCTTTCATTCTCCTTTCTCTTCCCCTTTCTTGCCTTGCCTTCCACTCACCCTTCCTTCCTCCCCCTCTTCCATAGCTACTCAGCTACAGCTTTCACCATTAAATTAGTGCTATTTAGAAAACCAACCAATGAAGAAACATTTTATAAATATATCTTCAGAACCTATTTTGATTTACAGGTTGACGCCTGGGAAGCAAAGGTTGGGCTCTGTTCCAAGAATCAGTTTTGGTCTCGGGAAAACCACTTGACTCTTTTCAACCTCAATGATCACACCTACAAAACAGTTTTTGTGGGAGGATCTCTGAAGATGCCTCCTGTTCTAAAATTCTGTAGCTTTGAAACTGAGCCCCCAGCTCCTGTAACAGGAAAAGAAGGGCTGGCAGACCCCATCCAGCACTCTCGCTGTATGTGAGCTTGCCCCAACGAGCCCAGACCCTGGACAGGGATACAAATGCTGGCCTGCAGATCACAAATCCAAATATTTAAAAAGCTATAAAGCAACCTGTTAAGTAAAATAAGCCTTGTTACCTTAACAAAAACAGATTCATTATGAAAATATTTTTTAAAGGATAAAGTTTTTCTTATTTCAATGCCTGAAACTTGGCATTAAAATATTAAAATTTTAAAGTGGCAGCACTTAATTATTATTGGAAATCTCTGTGTTTTGGTTTTCATGGCAATATTTGGATGAGCAAAAATTAAAAGTGTAAATTAAAAAATTAGTACATGCTTATTTCAATTAAATTTATTTTCCTTACTTTTCTTTTAATAAAATAACTGCTTTTGTTCCAATGATCAGGGTTTTCACATAATTTGTATTCTAACAAGTCTAATAACAAAGAATAAAAATAATGTTTATTCGAAGTATATAAAATTTAAATATTTTCAGCAAGATTGTACAGTGAAAGAAAAGTAAAACATTGAAAAATTAAAATTATTTTTCATATGTCTCTGTAAAATTTCCCTTGCTACTCAGAAACTGCTGTTAAAGTAAAAAAAAAAACTATGCAAACTTTAATTGCTTAATATAAACAATTTAAACAAAATTGATAATGAAAATGATAAAGGTTTATTAACCTGTTTATGGTAAATAACGTGATATATATATATATATATATATATATATATCATCTTAGTATATTTATATACTTAGTATATATATATATATGTTGTTATTGTTAGGTTATATACTTAGTATATATATATATGTTGTTATTGTTAGGTGCCATCGAGTTGGTATCCGACTCATAGGGACCCTCATAGGGTTTTCAATGGCTGTTTCAGGATTGCTTTGGGAGTGGATTGCCAGGCCCTTCTCCCATTTTTGCGGTGCTGGGAATGGAACTTGGGACCTCAGAGACTGCAGTGCAGATACATATATATATGTATATGCAGATACATATATATATGTATATATATATATATGTGTGTATATATATATATGTGTGTATATATATATATATATATATATCTCCATACACACACACAGTGAAATAAATCAAAGAAATTACATATGTATCACCTTACATGCTTAGTTTTTTGTGGTGAGAACACTTAAGGTCTGATTTTCCAGCATTTTCAAATATGTAAGACATTATTATTGAGCATAGTAACTATACTATGCAGTGGACTTCCAGAAGTCTTTCTTCCTTTCTAACCAATACTGTACCCTTTAAGTAACATCTCCTCACTCCCTCTGACCCCCAGACCCTGGTAACCCCCACTTTACTCTCTGTTTTTATGAATTTGACGTATTTTGATTCCCTATAAAGTGAGATCATACTATACTTGTCTTTCTGTACCGAAGTTATTTTACTTGGCATAATGTTTTCCAGGTTTATTCATATCATTGCAAATGGCAGGGTTTTCTTCTTGGTTAAGGCTGCACAGTTTTCTGTCATGTATGTATGTCATATTTTCTTTTTGTATGCATTTATCAGTGAATAGTAAGGTTGATGCCATATTTTGGCTATTGTAAATAATGCTGCATTGAACATGAATATGCAGATGTATTTTGACATATTGATTTCATTTCTTTTGGATACATATCCAGGAGTGCAATTGCTGGATCATATGTTAGATCTATTTTTCAGTTTTAGAGGAACTTTCATATTCTTTATGGTAATGGCTGTACTAATTTATATTTCTGCCAATAATGTGAAAGATGTCCCTTTTCCCCACATCTAGCCAGTCTTACAAACTTTTTAAAAACAAGCAACATGATTTACCTTCCTAGTGTTTGATGTCTATGTAATTGACAATGAAAAAAGTCACTATTAGGTTTATATTTATTATTTATAACTAATGTATATAAAAATATAAGAGTAATATAATATTGAAAACGGATTCTCAGCTCCCTTGTAACTGTCAAGAATAGCATTCCAATATATGAGTATTCAGAACTAACAACTAAAATGTCTCTAAACGAAATAGGAAATAGGACATTTGGTACTGCTGAGAAATATTATTTTCTGCTGGGCACGGTGGCGCGCGCCTGTAATCCCAGCGGCTTGGGAGGCGGAGGCAGTAGGATCACAAGTTTGAGACCAGACACAGTCTACATAATTTAGCGAGACCCTGTCTCAAAAAAAGTAAAAAAATGGGCTGAGGGTGCAGCTCAGTGGTCCTGCACTTGCAAAGCATGCAGGTGCGAGGCGCTGGATTCAACCCCCAGTACCACACACACACAAAAAAAATTAAAAAAAATCTTACACTAGAATCTATTACATTTGTGCAGTGTAAAGGGTGGTATTTGCCAGGTTAAATAATTTTTTTTCTTAAGTTTTATGCTCCAGTGTAGATAGTAGTTCAACCTATAGACCTTCATGACATTTGGATATAGTTTCCTTTTTTCTTATTGGTGTTATTTATAATAATTAATGTTTGGGGTTACAGATTGGGCTCTAAGCCTTGAGCACCAGATTCCAGTGGCATGTGTTCCATATGACTTTAACAAAATTTTGTGATCACTTGTTTATAATTTTTGGGTCCTCTAAAGCATGAGGCTTAATCAGAGCATATCTAGTCACATCTAAGAGTGAATTACCAGCATGCTTACATTCCATATCCCTGTCAGTTACATTTTCCTCAATCCCCTAGGATCTGTACTTTAAAAACAAATACCTGTGTTTTTGAAATTGCTTCCTGAGCCAACTTTTCTGGCACAGTCCTCTCCCCTCCTGTTCCTGGCTGGGTAGAAAACACAAATTGGGGCAGAGAAGGAGAACACTGTGGAAAGTACAGAATGCCATAGGATAAGGGATTTCTATTAATATGGTGTCATTATTTTATTTATGCTTATAAACTATGATGTTAAAAAATGAATGCTGCAATGAATTAAAGTGGCTTTTAAATAAATTTATAACAAATAAATTTATCTTCTCTGAGACTGAAAAAAGTTAGAGAAGAGATATGAAAAGGTATGTTTTTGAAATTGACGAGAGCCCATTAAAAATGAATAAAAAGAGAAAGCTAATATTGAACAGTAACCTTCAGGGAAATTAATACCCCCAATCTGACTAAATCAGTCAGAGGAAAAAAACTTACCAGGATTAAGTAGAAAACTATGTTTGGGATGAAGGAGAACATTAGTGAATATGTTTATCATGCCTATTAGAATGAGGAAATGTGGTATAATACTTATCATGGCAGGAACTGCTGTGCTTAGGAATTAGTTTCTACTGTGTTTTGTAGCTCAAGTTTGACTGATAGTGCTGAAATTATTTTTTGAAAAAAAAGTAGAGCTGGAAGATATAAGAACATATTCAATCTAGTTTGTTCAGTTTACACTCTAAGCATTTCTCTTTTAATGGGTTTTTATTAATTACAGTTAAGCATATTTAGTAGATATTATTTTGTAAATTTTGCTCTAACTGGCAATTCTCAGAGAGAAGCATAGTTGTTTTAATTATGCTTCTATTAATGAAAGATTTCATTTGTATAAAAGAAATATCCAAACTCCTATTTGTGTTGTCTCTAAATCTTTTTTTTTATTGGAAAATTTTAATGTACACCTTAATGTGATTTATTCTGACATGCTTTTCATTGTGATATTTCCATATACACATTTTGTTGTACATTATACATATAAATTCCCCCTTACCCTCTTGTGCACTTCCTCCCCCTGTCCTACCCCCACCATCAAAGACTTCTCTTCCATTTACTTGTCTTTTTATGGTAATATTTTTCTATATATCCTTGGGTTTCAGTTCTGTTTAAGATAGAAACTTTTTCTGTAGTGAACTTTCTTTTTACATTGTAAGAACTATTACATGAATTTTCTAGACCGTCTATAATAATATCATTCTTAGCTTTTTTTATTATGATCCAACCTTTGTAATAGGACTTTTTTCTTCTTATAATTTTGATTTAGCTCCCACATATGAGTGAGAACATGTGGTATTTCTCTTTCTGAGCTTGTGTTCATTCACTTAAAATAATTTTCTTTAATTCCATCCATTTTGCTGCAAATGGCCTTATTTCATTTTTTTTTATTGCTGAGTAGTATTCCATTGTGTATATGTACCATAGATTTTTTTAATCCATTCTTCTGTTGATGGGCACTTTGGTTGATTCCATATCCTTGCTATTATGAAAAGTGCTGCATTGAACATGGAAATATAGGTGTCTCTGTGGTATGATGATACATCTCCCTTTGGGTAAATTCACAATATTGTTATAGCTGGGTCATACGGTAGATCTATTTTTAGTTTTTTAAGATACCCCCATATTGATTTCCTCAGTGTTTGGATCAATTTACAGCTCCACCAGCAATGTAACAGTGTTCCCTTTTCTCTGCAACCTCACCAGCATTTGTTGTTGTTTGTTTTATTGATCTTGGCCATTCTTACTAGTATAAGGTGAAATCTCAGAGTTGTTTTAATTTGCATTTCCCTAATGGCTAGGGATAGTGAGCATTTTTTCATGTGTTTCATGGCTTTATGGACCTCTTCATTTGAGAACTCTCTAGTCAGTTCCTTTGCCCATTTGTGTATTGGGTTATTTGTTTTCTTGGGATTTTTTTCTTGAGTTCTTTATAAATTCTGGTAATTAGACCTTTGTCTGATGTATATGATGTGAAATTTTTTTCCCATTCAGTGGAGGTTTGCTTGACTCTGTTAATTGTTTCTTTTGCTGTACAGAAGTGTTTTAATTTCATGTAATCCCATTTATCTATTCTTTCTGCAATTTCTTGAGCAATTGGAATCCTATTAAGGAAATACTTTCCTATGCCTATATGATGGAGTGCATTGCCTATCTTGTCTTCTATAAGTTTCAAAGTTTCTGGTTTTATGTGTATCTGATGAAGCTTGTCCTGCCCATCACTCTCTGTTTTAAAGTCATTTGTACTTGTTTCACTGTAGAAGTAAAATACTCTGCAACGGATTTGTTAAAAGCTAGTTAAGAATTTCTCCTTATATGTAGTAAGTGGCAGCAGGATGTTGTATGAAGAAATTTAGAAGGGAAATTTTGATAAAGCTCCAGAGTAGGTTGAGATTTTAGTAGAGATGTCTGATATCCCAAATAATGAAAGAGAAGATAAAGAAGATAAATATTATTTGCCAAAATATTATTTTATCAGGAATCCAGTGACAGTTTGATAAATAAACATTGACACAGCAAAATTTTATGAAGTAATGTTAGTTTAGGAAAAAACTTCAGGAAAAGTCTCATGGTCTTGTGTCTTGTGTCTTTGTGTCTGGGGTGAACATAGCAGAAACTGACCATGGCATCGTTTTCAAGGTAAGCACCTCACCATTAGACGAAGGCTTATATTTATGGCTAAGGGGAACAATGAGGGTTGAACACTGAAAGTGAGAATACTTGCTTCCAAATCCTCCCAAGCCCCACTTTTTCTCATTCTTTTAATCTCTTTGTAATGTCACCATTTGTCCAGTCTCCCAGCTTGTCCAAAAATGCTATAATTTTTTAGTCTCCTCCTTTTCCTTGCACTCCATAGCCAGGCATTGTGGTTCTGGTAATTGATAAGTAGCTCCCTAGCATGTACATATCACCTTACTTTCCCTGCTTCTGCCTTAATTCATGTCCTTTCACTCATTATTACTCAATATTTATTAAGGACCTACTGTGGTAGGCATCATGTTAGGTAGCAGACATACAAAGATGAATAAATCTCAGCCCCAGCACTTAACAGTGCAAAACTCTCCATCTTGCTTATTTAAAACAAAATACAAAAGAATATAAATGAAGAGAATGAAAGGAAGAATGTGTAGGAGATTAGTGATGTAAGTGTTGATTTCCCAAGTGCTTAGTAAGATAGCATCCTAATTAGTCTCATTATCTCTACTCTTTCATCTTCAGACAGTGTCCAGACTGTAACTGGAGTGCCTATCCATGATGCACATCTCTTCCATGGCACTCTCCTAGAATTATTTAATGGGTCCTTATCATCTAAGAGTAATTACTGAGCAAGACTATAGAAAGCTCTCCATGGCTTTGTCTGGCTTCCCTCTCCCGCCTTAACTCCTGCCCCTACCACACATATGCCTTTAACTCTTCACCTCAACTCATTGCTTTAATGATACACAATTATTTGGTTTCTCACATTTCCCACATCTTTATACACAGTATGTTCTTTTTCAAATGTCCTTTCCTTGTCTCTTTTTGCAGACTCCCTGTGACCCACTTTAGTTTATCTTCTCTGAAACCTCCTTTTGTCCCTCCCCACATGCTGAGAAAGGTGACCACACTTTCCTCTGAACTTATTTATAAAATCTAGAGCAACAAATTACTTTTTATAGGTCTTATTCATCCACTAGGCACATATCTCATTCCTTTTTGAAAATTTCAAGAATTTGAAACAACATGTAGAACATAACAGATCCTTAATACAAATCTGCAACAGTAATACAAAAACTAATGAGGAGAGTTTAGAGCATATTTCAATGCCTGACATTGATTTAAAATGGACAATTCTGTACATATAATATTTTTCTTGGGAAGATATGTATTTGTTATGTCTAATACCATTTGTTAATAATGTCTTTCAGTTTTGCTATAATTTTCATGTCTAATATTTTATGTCATCTATTAACTGTTGACAAGTATATACAATTTCATGAGCTAAAATTGAAACATAATAATAAATCTAGCATGATTTTGAGATACTATGAAATTAATGTGGTCTTATTCTGAGCTATACTTCGGGAAAACCTCAGAAATCAGCCTAGGCAATGTAAGAATGCCAAATGAAGCATCCTCTTTGGTAGAATAAAACCAAAAATAAATTAGAAACTGTCCATAAGGAAAAGGCCAGGGCTATTGAGTAACTTGGTTATCAACCTTGAATTCTTCACAAATCATATGAAGGAGGTTTGCATGAAATTTTCTACAAACCTACTTAATCATTCTTCTGACAAAAGCCAGAGTTGTAGCATTGTTGGAAAACAACCAAGCTCGCATACTGAGATGTAGATACTAGATGCAGAACATGGACACAGCATAGGTCAGAATACAGTCAGATGATAGAAATCATACTAGTGATTTAAAGAGAGACAATTTCGTATAGAAGTTCTAGTATTAAAAAAAAGAATTAACTGGTACAAAACTAGTAAGTAGGTAACTGATGGGGAAAAATAAACTAAAACAAACAAAACTCCACTAAGTTACTAGTGAACAGCTACCACACTTAGGGATAAAGGGAGGAATAGGGAGTAACACAGAACTGAGAAATTTAGAGAAGGAGCCTCACAGGATGGGAATCCAGACCTTCTGCGGTTCAGCTGCTGCCATAGGAAGAGCTGTTTCATCTGGGATAAATATGCATTACTGAGATGACAGTTATCAGGATGACAAGTAAGCAGGACGTCACAGGAAAGAGAAGTTCTTCATTCTTCTTCACCATATCCCTCTATCATCCTCTGTTGGTTCTGCCTCACAGGAATCCAGGTACCAAGCAAATCTGTGCAGAGTGCCAAGCCTAGCATCTGAGTTTAGCTCAGTTGGTAGAGTGCTGCTCTGTGCTCTCTGAGGCCCTGTGTTCAACTCCAGCCCCTCCAAAATGAGAGAAGCCTATGGCAATCTACTCCTGAAGCAATCCCCAAACAATGAGCCATTGAAAACCCTATGTTAGTCTAACACAAACCAAGGACATTTTATAGATATTGAGCAGAGAAATAATCCTGCCTAGTACAATGGTAACCTAGAAGTGACTTTAAGAGCTAAGTCAGTCATGAGTTATTAATTTCATATTCTATGATTTCTTAATATAAGTAAAACAAAGAGGGAAAAGTTAGCATAATAAGCCAGTCTTATCAAACATGTCCTTGTCCTGCAGATATATTAATATGCAGTGATTGTCATCCTCATAAAGATAGAAGAGCAGGGGGTGAGGGGATATACACTTAAGTCTCCAAAGAAAAATTTAAAACCCTACACCAGGAATATGGAGGAGGACGTGGCAACCCACTCCCAAGGCAATCCCAAAAACAATCTGCCATTGAAAACCCTATGAGGGTTGCTATGAGTCAGACACGACTCTACGACACCTAACAACAACAACAACAACAACACCAGAAATACTAGGTAATGGAAGGATAATTCACAAACAGGAAAGGAACACAGGCTTTTAACCCCATCTTGATGGAATCACTTTTTAAAAATCACTGTTCTTTTCCATCTTTGTGTATTTTCCTTGTTACTTGAGAGTCAGAAGTCACCCAGCTAAGAATCTCATCGATACCTGCCTTACAAGACAGCTGAACCTTATGTGCCACAAGCTTCCTATAAGCTAGTTAAAACTGCCAGGTAGTCATGAAAATTGATACAGGCTCCCTATCATTGAGACATGAAAAATAGCATAACAAACCAAAAGAAATTGGATAAATGGGATCACACCTCTGCTTACAAACCTTCAGTAAAAGTCATTTAGAGGTTTTTACTAACCATTATACCCTAGCTTTCCAATTTCATCTCATGCCATTTTCCCAAAGTCCTCCATAAACTAGCATACTAGACTACTTATTTAAGATTAAGATGCAAAATGTGCTTACTGATCAATGTGACCAGATGACGTTCCTCTTCCTCCTCCCTCCTGCCTGGTGAAATCCTTTTGCACTTACACCAATACTCCTCTTCAAGCAACAATTCCATGAAGTTTGACAATGTTTCTCCCATGGTCCTCTTTTATTCATTTTTTTTCCTGTACTGAGGTTTGAACCCAGTGCTATACAAACCCTCCACCACTAAGCTGTTCCTCCAACTCTTTTTTTAACTTATTTTTTATTTTGAGATAGGGTCTCACTAAGGTGTGCAGGCTGCCTCTGGCCTTGGAACCTGTAGTCTTCATAACTCAGCCTCCTAAATTGCTGAGACTATAGGCAAGTGCCATGGTACCTGATTTTTCCCTTATTCTTTAATAAGGCCCATGTAGCATTTATTCTTTTGTAATTATTTATTATATTTGTCAAATTTAAGATAACATTAATTGCAATATGTCCCATTACCTTGTATACTCCTGTGAAAGAGAAAATGCTTCATGTTAAACTATGATGCCTTTAATTTATGAGGCATCTCGATTTTAAAGTTAATCAGAAAACATAAACATTATGTTTTAGAATTGCTAAAATGCGATAGTTGTACATGGAACTATCTTCCTTGCTAAATTTCTAAGTTGTGCATTACCTCGTGGCAGGAAAATCACTTAGTCATCTTATATCCCTAATGTCAAGAGTACTCTTGGATGCACAACAGATTCTTCAGTAAGTGCCTTGCTAAAGTGTGCCCCAAAAGCTAAGATGAGAGGTAAAATTTTATCATTCCCCTGGAGTTTGTTCTATGATCACACCAAATGATATGTCAAGTACAAATAAGAGATAATCCTAAAATCCAGACTTCTTCTCCCAGAGCTTCCTAAGTTACATGAGCTAGCTATATTTGCAGGGAGACTAGGCAGTCATGTATGTAGTTTAATTTTAATAGAAATTGGAAGTCCTGTTTACCCAAGTCAGCTATTTCTATTTGTTGTCGCCTGAAAATCCCACCTTTAGGAAATCCCTCCCATATAACACAATGTACATTTTCTGGAGGGGAAATCTCATTAAGCTTTATCAAACAGCATCATTATGTGAATTAGTTCACCAGGTCCCTCTGCAACAGCAATAAAAAAATAACCAATTTTAAAAATTATTCTGTTAAAATAGAGTCCTTTGGGTATATTTTCAATATTTCCTCAGACAGGCAGATTTGGAAAAGAAGTCTGATATCTCAGGACTACAAGGTTAGCAGTTCAAAAAGCAGAAGTGGATTATCAAGGCAGAAGACATACCCTTGATAAGAAACTGTCTTTGCTACCTTTCTGAGAAATAATACTTCTTTTCTTTGCCATTGCCCTTTTAAACATTTCTGTTAGTTTCTCCCGCTCCACATTCTTGGCTCCTACAACATGCATTTACATTGTTTCATGCATGTTCTCCCTGACATTCATTTGTTGTTAGGTGCCGTGGAGTGGTGTCCAGCTCATAGTGACCCTACGTACAACAGATGAAACACTATTATCAGTGCTTCTCTGCTATTCATAGGATTTCAATGGCTGATTGTTTTTGGGGAGTGGGTATCTGGGTCCTTCTCCCAAGCCTACAGCACCTTATGTTCCTAGGTGGTCTCCCATCCAAGTACTAACCAGGCCTGACCCTGCTTAGCTTCCAAGATCTGATGGGATCAGACACCACAGTGATAAGGCTTCAGGTTCCTTGCAATATAATTGGCTTGAAATATTGTTTAGGCGCCTGTGCCTTTTGTTTCTCCTTTCCATATTTAAGGAACTCACATCTAAAATACCCCCTTGTGTACCTCTGCCATCCCTGTATATCAACTGAACCTCTCTGGTAAGGGAAGAATTACAGCAGGTGTCTCACTTGTGGCCAGGGCTCTGCACCTGTCAATATCACAAATAATAATGCCCTGTATTGTAGGACACTTGAACTTTGTCTAAATGCTTTCACTTATAGTTTTTATTTTCACCTTTCTTATATAGTTGAAGATTATGATATTGCTACTGCCTTTTTAGTCATTCACTCTTGTCTTTTCTAGTAGTCATTTCCTTTCTGAACAGCATTCATATAGTTTTTATCACTATAATTCTGTATAATCAAACCAGCAATTTGGAGAACTTTTTTCTGGTGAACTATATTTCTTTCAAAACATCCTCCATTACCCCACCTCCAAAACTTCTATTTAATCTTCAGAAGCTGAATTACTGCCAACATGTCTTTCAAAGTTATCCCCAGTAATTTTATAATCATAGTTCTCCCAATGTGATTCAGCAGGTAAACACTCTCTGACTTCTTTCCTTTAAATTTTCTCTTGACAAGGCACCATCATCCTTTGGATAATTATTAAGTTTCTTTCTCAGCTGTATTTCCTTCAGAGACTGCTTCTGTTCACCTCTCCTCACCCCAAGTCTGACATTTCTGTTATTGAGCCTTTGGGAATCAACACCTATGTCTATAACAGTGGGAAGGCTTTCAAACATTAATCATTTTCTTCTCCTATTCTACACTTTTTGCTTTCTTCCTTTCTTGAATATTAACTATTTATTCTTTCTCATTGGTAGAATTCTGACATGCCCCTCAATATTTCCACCCCTTGCTACTCACTCTTCATATCATTTTCTCCCTTAATGTGTGATAGACCTGAGACTATGATTATCACTCAGTGATATGGTTAAGTATTATGGCCAAAGGGATTTTGTAGGTGTAATTAAGCTCTAATAAAATGGAACATTAGCTGGATGGACCTGACAGGATCAGGTAATCCCCTAAAAGGAATAAGAAGCTACACTAGGTGATCTCCTGCTATCCTTGAAAACACAATTGGCATGTTGTAGAGAGGGTTACAGGGTAGGAAACTCCAGCGGCCACAAAGACATGACAGCTAACAAGAAAACTAGGCCTCAGAACTATTGACACAAGGAAACAAATTTTGTCAACCAATGAGCTAGGAAAATTATCCTGAGCTCAAGGTGAAAACTCTGGCTCACACCTTAACTTTGGCCTGCGAGACCTTGAGCAGAGAACTCAACTGGATTGTGCCAAGAATTCTGACCTATAGACCCTGCTAAGCTAGTGAGTTTGTTACACAGCAACAGAAATAAAAAACAAAATTTTCAAAAATGTTATTTCTTCTTTTGATGTTCATATTCCATTGTAATCATAATTCCCACTCACCGTCCTAACTATAGTTTCTTGAGGAAAAAATACTTCAAGTCCTACCAACATTCAACCTTTCCTTTGGGCAAATTTGTATTTTTCTTATTTATTTATTTATTATTTATTTATTTATTTATTTATTTATTTATTGCAGTACTAGGGCTTGAACCCAGTGCCTTGCACTTGCATGCTTTGCAGGTGCTATACCACTGAGCTGCACCTCCAGCCCTTTTTTTTCCCCACATTTTGAGACAGGATCTTGCTAAATTGTTCAGATTGCCTCTGGTCTCGAACTTGCCATCGCCCTGCCTCTGTCGCTCGAGTCACTGTGATTACAGGCATGCACCACTGTGCCTGGCCCAAATTTGTATTTTTCTACTCTAATATCCTTACCCTATGACATAACTCAATCTATTTTCTCTTCCTCTCCCGGAAATGAAATTTGTTTGGCTTTTTTTTTTGCAGTTTTTAAAGTAATAAACTTAATTTATTCAATTCACTTACTTTCTCTCATTAGTAACATTATATAGCCCACCTCTTCTTAGTTACTAGAGGTTGAAATCTAAAGCAAAGCTGCTGTGATGATCTTACTGATGGCCCAATGAAATTGATTCATTCATTCATTTATTCTTTCCTTAATTTTTTTCATTTAACAGTTAAAATGTCAACCTAAAATGTTAAGTAGTCTCCTAGGCACTGTTGTTACAAAGATAAATAAGACACAGACTTTGGTTAAAAAATACTCATATTGCAGTGGATGTAGAGTGGTGGTCAGAACAAACAAAATCCTAAATAGTATTTTTTAAAAGTATGTAAATTTATGACAAAACTTTTAAGAATAAGACATAAATGTATGTACACAAAAAGAAACAAGGGATTTAAGGCATTTATAGGATAAACAAACCAGTTTAAGATAAAAAGGAAGAAGAATATGAATTGAGTGTGACATCTTATCCTCCAAATACTAATTAGTATCTTATTTTCTTTGAAGCAATCATTCACTATCGTGCTTGAAGCAACTATTATACACACATCATGTACAGACATTTAGAGATAGATATGAAGGTGTAGCCAGAATATAAGGCCACAAACTTGCTTTCAAAAGCATACTCTCTATTTTCTGCATGATAATTGCATTATCATCATATCTCCATTGGTGAGTCTTCAGAGTTCCTTTCTTTGTCCAGAGGGATGACTACGGTATATGGATAAAATGGTCTAGATTCAGACTGAGAACACAAAATCAGTGTGGTGGTGGCATGTACATATGTTATTTTCTGTCAACAAGTGCAGTTTAACCTGCAATGTCCTTTGTAGGCAGAGTATGTAAATTACCATGGCCCCAGATATGCAATTAGACATAAAGTCAGCATAATGTGAATCAGTGAATTGGGGTAAGAAACACTCCAGACTGAATAGAAAACAACTACATTTCATACAAAAAGTATGAATTTTCCATGGAAATGAGAAAAGAGAATTCCTAAGAGAACTTATTTTCCTTGTCTATTTATTTCTGCCCCGTAGGAAGACAGTAATGGGAAATATTTTAATAACATTGCAGGCTTTAACAAAGACAATGCTATATTTGAATGACAATATCATATTTTCTGTGAGAGTCATAAGCATAATCAACATCTCAGTTTCATGGATTTGTGTATCATTTTGAAACCATACTGTGCATGATGTTTAAATATCTTTGAGCACCACACATGCAGCTAGAAGTCAACACAGCAAATTACAGATGTTTGTGCCCTCTGGTGTGAAACTGGCTTATCTAACATCTATGAGAACATGTGGAACAGAGGAGAAACATCATTTTGCACAGAAAATGTATCCTAGTTTTCTTAGTCCATTTTGTGCTGCTACAGTAGAGTACATGAGAAAAGAAATTTATTCTCTAAAAGTTCTAGAGAGTGGGAAGTTCAAGTATCAGTATCTTGTAAGGGCCTTCTCATTGCTCCATACATGGCAGAAGAGCAAAAGAGAGAGAACCCACTCCCAAAAGCCATTTTTATATGGTATAAGAACCCCCATGGCCTAAACACCTTCCGTTCATTGGCTACACCTCCCAAGCCTATTCCCTTAGGGTTTAAGACTCAGTAAGACTTTCAGAGGGGTCAAAAACATTCAAACCATAGCACTGGGTAACAGATTTTTTTCTGAATCTCTATACCTTAATTATGCAATGCTGGACCAACCTTTTCTTCCCCTTCTCACCTAGTATGTTACCCACAAGCTATTGCATGAACAGTGGAAATTCTCTTTTGCTCTTCTGCCATGTGAGGAGCAGCAAGAAGGGCCTTACCAGATGCTGGCACCTTGATCTTCGACTTCCCAGCCTCCAGAACTATGGGAGAATAAACTTATGTTCTTTATAAATTACCAGTCTCAGATATTCTTTTATAGTGTACAAAACTAGCTAAAACCCTAGGATACATTTGCTATGCAAAATGACACTTTCTCCTCTATACATGTATGAAAATGTCATAATGAAACCCATTATTTTGCTAAATGCAGCGGTACTTGCCTCTAATCCTAGCAAGTTCTGAGGTGGAGGCAGGAGGATCACAAGCTGGAGGCCAGAGGCATCCTGTGTAACTTAGTGAGACCTTGTCTCAAGAAAAAAAAAATAATTTAAAGGGAGTTAGGGGTACAGCTAAGCAGTACAGCACTTATATAATATGTGTGAGGTCTTGAGGTCAGCCACCTAGTACAGAAAGAAAAAAAGAAAGAAAGAAAGAGAGAGAGAGAGAGAGAGAGAGAGAGAGGGAGAAGGAAGTTCATTATTTTGTACAATTACTACACACTAATAAAAAATTTCAAATGTTTTCCATACTGGCAAAGATGTACTGATAAGGGAACGCTTATACACTGTTGGTGAGAATGTAATTTAGTCTAGCTACAATGAAAATTAGAGTGGAAGTTCTCAAAAACAAAAACAAAAACAAAAACAAAAAGAAACCTAAAAATACAATCCTGCTATACCACTCAATAAATATTTAAAGTAATCCATCAGCCAACAATAGAGATACACAATTTAGTGTGGCACAATTTACAATAGCCAAATTATGGAATCAGCCTAGGTATCTGAAGATGAATGGATAAAGCAAATGCAGTATATACAAGTGATGGAGTATTATTCAGCCATTAAGAACAAAATTCTGTCATTTTCAGGAAAATGGAAGGAACTGGAGATCATGTTAAGTGGAATAAACCAAACTCAGAAAGACAAATATTGTGTGTTTTCTTTCATATACAGAATCTATATTTTTTTAAAAGATATAAAAGTTGAATGGGAACTTTTTGGGAAGATGAAATGGTACAGTGAGAGATGGGGTTCAATGGGAAGTGATTATGATCAAAATACATTGTAGATATGTGTGAAAATATCCTAAATGAAACTCATTAGTTTGTATAATTAACATATACTAATAAAAATTTTAAGTACTTTATAAAAATGTGTTTCAAATATTTCCATAATGCAGTTCCATGATAAATATTTTTTAAAATCTAGTTTACGAATCATTTGACATAACCAAGCTTTAGTATCAACAAGAGATTTTACAACCTCCTGAAATGATATAATTAGGATCTGCCCCTTTTGAAGTAAGGCCCTGGTGTTCAACTACACACAGTAGTCTTCCTTTTCAACTAGATGCCAGTGTGTGTGCATTCAATGAAACTGATTATTCACTTCTCATGAGCACAGGAGACTAAACACCTTTGTAGAGATATAATGGAAACTGAAAAGTCTCAGCTAGTTGAAATTATTGCAAGAACTTTTTCCACATTAAGAGGAATTCCTTATATATAAATGAATGCCAAATTGACTGTTTTAGATCACTATAGTACCCTTTAGATGTACCTAATTCTACCCTGATGATCTGTTTTTAAACTTGCCACATTGATAGAGGAAATTTTTTTTGTCTTGTAGAGTCTAAATTTCCAGAAAGGTGGTAAAATTTTCCTTAAAGCATTCATATGATTTTATATGCTAAAATATACTTTTGTATTTCAATTTTAGCAAAGTGGGTCATCCTTATTAATACCTGCAGCAAGATATTATCAGTTTCTTTATTGTACTCCTTTGAAATTCATTTTAATCATCTTCTATTATCATAACTCTTAGTAATATTAGAGGAATTCTTGATATCACATCACTAATGTACCTGAACCA
>VMDO01012039.1:0-15000 GCA_007922755.1 Pedetes capensis | reverse complement strand
CATTTGTAATTATTAGCTTACTTTTGCCTTTTAAAAAATAAGAATATGTTCTTTAAGCTTTATACTAAATGATTTTAATGATCAAATGATGTAATAAGCATTCTGAGAAAATTGTTCATACCATTATCTTTTTGGCCTATGCTGACTCATACCATCTATCCTGCCTAAGGAATATTTAATGGCATTCCTAACTATTATGAGCTCTTCATCAAACAAATTGATATTACTGGTATTCAATTGGTATTACAATATACCTTTACATTGCAGAAAAAGGAAGGTGAATTTAAGGCAGTTTTATCCCAATAGAGAAAAGTTTCTTCTGTGTCAGATTGTGTGACTACCTTGCCATTATTAGAGAGTAACTTTTGCCCTGAGAACATATGGAAGAAAAGATGAGCTCTCTGCATTCCTTGTTAATTTGTCATGGTATGTTGGTGAATGCATGAGTAGTCTTAATTAATACAATGATCTGGCTCATTTTACAGGCATCTGAACTCCTCACCAAGACATCAGTAGATTTTCTATAGCCTGAAATTTTAAAAAGATAGTCCTACACACTTCAGCCTGCAGCCGTAGCACTTTGGCATCCGATCCTGTCAGATCTTGGAAGCCAAGCAGGGTCAGACCTGGTTAGTACTTGGATGGGAGACCACCTGGGAACATCAAGTGCTGTAGACTTGGGAGAAGGACCTAGAAACCCACTCTCAAAAATCAGTCCACCAAAAACCCTATGAATAGCAGAGAAGCAGTGACAATAGTGTTTCCCCTGTTGTAGGTAGGGTCACTATGGGTCGGACCCCAACTCAATAGCACCTAACAACAACATTCACTTCTGTTCTCAGTAGTTATTTTTTTTAATGCTTTGTAAATGAAGAACTTTTACTTCAAGGATACCTGTAAACCTCCCTTTCTGAGAAGAAGGGAGAGATAGGCTGTGCTGAATAAGTTCATTTTCTATTAGTCTCTTGGATTTACTCATTTGAAAAGCTTATGTGATGACATTATGTGTTAAAGGATTTTTTTTAGATAAGTTACGTATGATTTATAACATAAGGTGGAATTAGACAGGTTTAGTTTGATTAAACAGCACATCTGTTGGGGTGATAGAGGGAGATTTATGAAGTAAAATCAAGTCAAAGAGAGAAAAATGAAATAGCTGTGTATAGCATGAAAGAGGATAAACAGAACCTATATGATTAGAGATACTTAATCATGTCTGTGAATACAGCTTTCTGAACTTGTAATATATATTTCAGGGACTTACTGAACCTTGTAACAGTTCATTCCCACAATAATTCTCCAAAATAAATCTATCATTACCATTTATAGAAAGGGAAACTGAGGTTCCAAGATGGATGTCTTAATAGAGGACAAATAACTAGGCTGGGACAGAGCCAAGAACCAAACTCAGATTGTTGGTTTTTCCTATGTCTATACTCTATGTTCTTTC
The DNA here is from genome assembly GCA_007922755.1 of Pedetes capensis. Classification (NCBI taxonomy): domain Eukaryota; kingdom Metazoa; phylum Chordata; class Mammalia; order Rodentia; family Pedetidae; genus Pedetes; species Pedetes capensis. The sequence goes on along the minus strand of VMDO01012039.1, from coordinate 13,550 downwards.
CATTTCTACATGATGTTTTGGAATTTGCTAGTACTTTTCTCTCACCCTGTTCACATATGGCAATGTCTTGGGTCTCATTTGAAATGTTGGCGATATTTCAGTCCTCCTCAATACAGATGAACTAACTGGAAATCTTGCTTAAAACATGGATTGTCGGCAATATGGTGAGAGACCCATAAGGTAACATCAATCAAGATATATCTCTTCAGCATCCAATATCCATATGCTTCTTTTAGCTAGCCATCACACTAACACACATTTGACAAGCAAAAGCCTGTTAAGGTTTACATTTGTTATTTATTCTGTTTTGCTCCAGAAAGGAATTCAGTTGACTTCTTCATTGAAATTCTGTATCTCCAGTATAAATACTAACACTTTCATTTGGATGTAGAAGAACTTTGATCATTAGCGGTTACCTGATTTTAAAAAATATAACAGTACAGACTTGAAAAAACTATGAGAGAAAAGAGAGATTCATATTTTTAGTCAACAAAGAATTTCTGACAATAGAGCTAATCATCCTTTCTTTCCTCAAGACTAGTCTTGTATAGTTAACAATTACAGTGAATTCTATTTATCATAAAGTACAGGCTCCAGATCAAGACAAGCCTAATCCAGATTATCTGAATCTTTAATCTCTATTATCAACATGGTGCTTTATTGTTAGATGTGAAAGAAAGTCACAACCACCTTAAGGGAATTTAGTTAATATCCAAATGATATCCAGATAAGATTCTCATGATCAAAAAGAAATAGTCAAATCAACTTTATATATCCAAGTTGAAGGCTGTTTAAAAAGAAAAGAGATCCTTCTGCCTTAGCCTCTTGAGTGCTGGGAAAACAGGCAGTGCCACCATACATGACTTGTGGAAAATCATTTTTTTTTTTTTTGTAGTACTGGGGGTTGTACCCAGGGCCTTGCACTTGCATGCTTTGCAAGTGCTGGACCACTCAGCTGCACCCCCAGCCCCCCTCTTTTTTTCACTCTTTTGAGACAGGGTCTTGCTAAATTACACAGACTGCCTCTGGTCTCCAACTTGCGATCCTCCTGCCTCTGCCTCCCAAGTCACTGGGATTATAGGCGTGCGCCACAGTGCCCAGCGATTATTTGTAAAATTTTGGTCACATGTTTTGGTCCTATTTTCAACCTACAGAAAGTAGCTGAAAAGGGCATGTTGTTTATGTTCTTAAATATAAGTTTACTTGGAGAGAAATAAGTAACAGGACTAAGAGAATGTTTGTTATACAAAGGTGAAGTCTCAGTAGGCTGGGAAAACTATTTGAACACTACTATGTCTATTATATATGATACTTGGCTAAAGCATTATGGAAAATCTATAGCTTGTGAGTTCTCAGTACTTTCTGTTGGCTGTTTCTATTGGAGGATAGTCAGAACTTTGAGCCCCAAACACTGAATTATTCAGTAGAATCTCAGGCAGCTCCTGCTTCAATGGTGAGTATGGAGAGCACTGTCAGCTTTTACCATCTATGGGCTTCCTTGATTATGGGTTCTGTTTAGTAGGAAATAGCCCTCACATTTGACTCCTGCTGGGGCTTGGTGAAGAGGCTGTACATAGTATATTATTTATATTGTCATTGTAACTGATTTGGCATCTTTAATGGTACACACTAGCAGTGTTAGAAATAAGTAGCTGTCAGCAGTTTTATAGTAACCGGCTCCTGTCAGGATCTATAACCTGACTACAGAAAAAAGCCTCTCTGGGCTGAAATGTGACATGTAAAATCTCAGTCTGAAGGAAGAGCCGAAGGGAAGAAAAAAAAGCATCCAAAGGTTCAAATGAACTCCTTAGGTGCTGGATGATTCAAGCTGCACATTTGTCCAGAACAACCCAAGGTAGCTTTATGGTTCTGATCTTTTCTTTTAAATTAGTGAACTAATATGAAAGGAACTCAATTTTCTGGCACATATATTTGACATGTGAGAAAAAGTACTATGAACAGGTAGACTTTAAGATGTGAAATTGGGCTTTTTTTTTTTTTTTTTTTTGCAATTTCATTATTTTATCTCCAGTTATCCACCTCAGGGTCAACAGTTGGCAAGTTTATAGATCCATCAGCAACATTTTTGTGTTAAATATTTTGATGTCTGCTTAAGTGGCTAGGTTTTATTCTTGCCTTTATGAGGTTTATTGTCTAACTAAAGAGAAAAAATAAATCACAAGTATGGACCAAAGTGCCTCAATATTAATGTTATGCTGTAAATTATCTGTCCTCTTCTCCCAACTACAGCTTTATCATTTCTTCTTGAGGTCTCATAATTCTACTATTTTTCCTACTCCAATTACTTTACAAACTTTCTTGTTCTTCTCTCATTCTAAGGATTCAAGTACTGGCAAGTATTGGGAAAGAAAAACAGAATCATGTTAAGGAAATAAGATTAAAAATAATAAGCTCCTAAAAGAGTATCTATAGGAGAAGGATGTGGCAACCCACTCCAGAAACAATCCCCAAAAAACAATTAGCCATTGAAAACCCTTTCAGAGCCATTATGTGTCAGACACAACTTGATGGCACCTAGCAATAATAATAACAAAACAATGTCTACCCTGTGGTGCATCTCTATAAATGGTATATACATATATCTATATTATTCTTCTTGCTGTCATTTTTATTATACATTTAAAAACACTTGCAAGATCCAGGCCTAAAGTTAATGAATTTTTTTTGGTGTTGTTAAACAACAATCAAACCAAGAGAATTGGGTATCTGTTGTGGAAAAAATGTCCCAATAATTAAGAATTTATATATTCTTCATTATGATATATCTACCTGAAGACAGTCCCTCTTGAGTACCACACCTACTCTAATTAGCTTATAGTTTACAAGGCTTATTTAGACCCCGAAATTGTATTGGTGGACATAGCATGCGACACTTGGTTTTACAGCTAAGTTCATTTCCTTGACCTAGGTTTCAGCTTCTTTCCCTTTTTTAACACCCTGAAACCAGTCTTGGAATTCCCTTTGCTCTCAAGCAGACATATCCCTATTTGGTGGAATTTGAACCTTATAAAATGTAAGAAAAAGCCTTCTTTTAGAAAAAGAATCAAAATTATGGAAACAAAATTTAATTTAGAACTTTGGAAGAGCTCCAGACAAGCAAGGGAACCAATGTAAAACTTAAGTTTTTTTTAGTTTAGTGATAAATATACTTGTGACTCTGAGATTTAAGGAGGCAATTAATGACACATGCATATTTTATCCTGGAACCAAAACAGTATAGTGAATCAAGATATCCTTTATCCAACCAAAAGTACTATGGAAAGTTTTTACTTTGAAATAATTTTTGACTTATAGAAAAGTTGCAAAAATATTATAGCTAGTTCCTTATAAACCCTTTACCTAACCACTTCTAACGTTAATATCTTACATAGCATAGTCTAATTATCAAAATCAAGTTGACATTGATAAAATGCTCTTAACAAAACCTTAAGCTTTATTATTTGAGCTTTATTAATTTTTCTCTAAAGTTTCTTTTTTTCTGTTCCAGGATCCAGTGAAGGATGGCACAATCATTCCCTTGTGATGTCTTCTTAGTTTATCATGACTTCTGATATTTCCATAATTTTTCCTTGCTTGTCATAACCTTGACACTTTTGAAGAATATTGTGCAATTATTTTGTAAGATGTCCCTCCCTCAGTTAAGAATTTCATCTATTGTCTCATGATTAGATTGAGGATTTCCATTTTAGCAAGAATATCATACAAATGATAGACCATCCTGGGTGCATCATATCAAGAGGTATGTATCAATTTGTCATATTCTTCATGATGCTCATAATGACCCTTTGATTAAGACAGTGTCTGGTGGGATTTTCAGGAGTAACATTAATAGTTTTTCCTTTGAACATAGTTGTTGTTGTTGTTGAGTCAAGTCCAACTCATAATGTCCTTATATACAATGGAACAAAGCACTCCTAGACACTGTGCCATGCCTGGCACTATTGTCAGTGGTTCTCTGTTATTCATAAGGTTTTCAATGGCGAATTACTTTGGAAGTGGATTGCCAGGTCCTTCTCCCTTGAACAGAGTAAATATCTGCAAATATTCTTCCTCTTCAAACTTTTCCCTGGTTATTTTAGCATTAATTTGTTTTCCTCATTTCTTTTACATGTATTAATTGGCATCATTCTGTAAGACAGCAGTGATCGCTAGAGGCAAGATCCACCATTTATTTATTTGTTTGATTACTTATTTATTACACTATGGACTCATGAACATTTGTTTTATTCTGTGGGTTATAATGTAGTGTTATCATTATTTATTTTGTTACTCAAATTGTTCCATCTTTGGCCATTGGGAGCTCTTTCAAGTTGGCTTCTATGCCAACATGAATTTTAAAATGTTCTCTTGTGTTTTGCAAACACCTTAAAGAGAACACTTACTCCACAATCAAATTTCTTAAACTGCCTCGGTTCTCCTTCCTCTTCAATGGCCTTGAATACAATGGCTCTTTCTGTACCTAATCTCTTAAACTTGTCCTGATTCTCACTCCCACTCTCTCTCACTTGCTCACTCTTTTTCATTTTTGTTTGTTTGTTTGTTTCTTTGGTTATTAGTGTGTGTGTGTGTGTGTGTGTGTGTGTGTGTGTGTGTGTGTGTGTGGTATTGGTGGTTGATGGTGCTGGGGATTGAACCCAGGGCCTTATGCATAAGCATAAGGCAAGTAGTCTACCACCGAGCCACATTCCCATCTAAAATCTGCCCCAGTTTAAGTCCCTGTGTCAGTGTGTTTCCTGTGGTCCTCCCTCCTTTTTTTGTACTTGACCTCCATCACAAAAGCCCAGGCACAGTCAATGAATCATGAAAGATGTGAAGACTGGAAGATACTAACTTGCTAATCATTCTCTTTCCCACATACCAGATCCTCTAATCAGTCCTTAAGAAACTAATATCTTTTGCTCTCACAACTTATCATTTTCTCTATTTTAGAAATTAGTAAGTGAATGACTTACCCAAAGAAGCTCTGCTAGCATTCAAAATTCAGGGACTAAGACTTTTTTTAACCAGTGTTTTATACATTGATATATCTTAGAATTGAGACAATACTATCTTAGCAATGTGGGTTATAAAGCATGATTGTGGTTGGTACAGACAGAAATTAAACGAAGGGAATTATAAATAGGCCACAGCATGAAAAGCTACATGAAAATAGATAGTGAGTGATTATAAAGAGATTTGCTAAAATGTCTCAAATTTCAATAGCACAAAACTTGTTTTTCAAGTGAGGGATTTTGTGAGAATAAACTCTGGGGCATAAAAGCATAGGTAGAAAGTCAAGAAAACCAATTTTTAAAAGTATCATTAGGGGAAAATTCTATGTACTTTCTGCTCTAAGCCAGACGAAAAATTTGACAGATTTTGATTCTGATTATTTTTTGATGTATTGTCAGTGAAGAAATCAGTTCTAGGTTGGGGATATTTAGTGCTGCTTTACAACAATAAGGAAAATTAAGCCCTTGATTTTTGAGACCCCTCACACCAAAATTTACTAAGTGACAGATCACCTAGCAATCCATTTCCTTCAAAAGATATAATTATGGTTGTCTTATCCTTAATTACTTTAGATAATCATGATTTATTTGAATGTGTTGTGAATGTACTGTAATTTATGTTATTCATCATATTGGTTGTAAAGCAAGTTTAAACACACACACACGCACACACACACATATATATACTGTATCTTTATACTTTACAGTGTAAAGTATTCAAATATTCTTTTTGATGCCTGTCCAATGAATATTACTTGTAAAGTGGATAGTATTACACATATTTCCATTGGATATTGATTTGAAAGGTTAAAATTCCTAAAGCTTTGTGAGGGAATCAAAGTTCAGACAAAAATATTATAGAAATGAAGAAGAAAAACAATAACCTATGATGCTAGTTTACATAAAATTCACAGAAGAAATGTCTGAGGTACATTATACCACATCATATTTCATCTATATACAATATCTATATACCTAGGAATTCTATGATAGATTCTAAAATGAAGGGAAATAACTTCTTCCTTTGGCTCCTTACAGTCATTGATTCTCTATAGAAACCTATATTCTTCAAAGTTAGAGCCTGATTTCAGAAGGAAGAAGATTTAAGCTGGATTGGGTCAGTGAAAGATTTATGTAAGAAAAGCACTTAAAATGCAGGGTCAGGAATAAAATAAAGAGCCAGGTACCATGATGGACACCTGTACACCCAGGGACTTGGAGGCTGAGCCAGGAGGATTGCTAGTTCAAGTTCAAGGCCAGAGGCAGCTGGTGAAAGTTAGCTAGACTCTGTCTAAAAGTAAAAAAAAAAAAAAGAAAAGAAAAAAAGAAAAAGAAAAAGGAAAGAAAGAAAAAAAGAAAAAGAAAAAAACAAAAGAAAAGAAAAGAAAAATTAAAAGTGGGCAGGCCCTGGAAGTGTAGTTCAGTGTTAGAGCACTTGCCTAACATATATCAGGCCCTGGGTTCAACCCCTCAGTCCTGGAAAAAGAGAAAATAAGATAAAGATTTGGGCATTTCAAAATGATAGTGTGAAAATTAAGATAGAAAGAACAACATGCACAAAAAGTGCAAAAACATGAGGAACATATAAAGAGTAAAAGAAAGTATAATGGGAATATGTATAGCCAAGTAGATCTAATTAGGTTGCCAAACTAAGAAATTTGCATTTTAATATATAAAAAGAGAAAAATCATTGAGATTTTTCTTTTCAATAGTGGAAGGACATGGTCAGAAGTACACCTTAAAAATGTGAATTTGGAGCCAGGCGCAGTGGCACACGCCTGTAATCCTAACATCTCGGGAGGTGGAGGCGGGAGGATCGCAAGTTGGAGACCAGAGGCAGTCTGCAGTAGTTTAGCAAGACCCTGTCTCAAAAAGTTAAAAAAAAAAAAAATAGGCTGGGGGCAGCTCAGTGGTCCAGCCCTTGCAAAGCATGCAGGCACGAGGCCCAGAATTCAACCCCAAGTACTGCACAAAAAAAAAAAAAAAAAAAGAATTTGACACTAACATAGACTAGAGAAGGAATATAGTAAAAGCTGAAAAAATAGAATGTCTAGATGAGAAATAATAAATAGTTTATCTGTTTATTAGTTGAGAAGTTGCCTGCAGCCATAGCCCTGTGATGTCAGATCTCAGAAGCTAAGCAGGGTCTGGCTTGGTAAGTACTTGGGTGGGAGACCACCTGGGAACACCAGATAGTATAGACTTGGGAGAAGGATCTAGCAACCCACTCCTAAAAATAAATCCACTGTTGAAAACCCTATGAATAGCAGAGAAGCACTGACAATGGTGTTTCACCTGTTGTATGTAGGATCACTGAGCTGGATACTGACTCAACGGCACCTAACAACAACTGAGAAGTAGAATAGGAAAAATAAGTAAGAAAGATGTCATTGAATTAAAATCCACAGGGATGATTTACTTGCGAGACAGTAAGGCTTTTTAAGAAACTGGATCTGTCAAAAGACCTAACAACTTTTCATGTTATTGTTGTTGTTGTTGTTAGGTGCCATTGAGTCAGTATCCGACTCATAGCAACCCTCTGTACAACAGGGGAAACACTATTGTCAGTGCTTCTCTGATGTTCATAGGGTTTTCAATGGCAGATTGATTTTTGGGAGGGGGTTGCCAGGTCCTTCTCCCAAGCCTACAGCTTCTGGTGTTCCCAGGCGGTCTCCCATCCAGGTACTAACCAGGCCCGACCCTGCTTAGCTTCCGAGATCTGATGGGATTGGATGCCACAGGGCTACAGCTTCAGGCACTTTTCATGTAGCTTTCACAAATCATTTAAGCTATGTATTTAACAATATTTTACATATAGATAATAATCAATTGTTCATTAAGATACAAAAACTTGATTTGTATATATAACCAATATTGATGTCTTTATTCTGAATTTATGACACATGATACTCATTATCTATATTCCTCATTTGCCATTTTAGTATGCATTTAAATTAAATGTTTCATGGAGATGTTAATTATAACTCTGATTTAATTTAACTATCATAGTGTTTGTCTTATTCCTATAATTATATTTAAGGTCATTTATCCGGGATAGAAAAGAAATAGAATCTTTATACTTTATTTTCCCATGGCACCTACACTGCATTGTTAACTATAGTAGAAAGATTGAGGTATGCTTACTGTTTATTGATAAATTGAATGAACGATTGGGTCAATATTGAAACATAAGAAACTTTTGGTGTAATAGATATAATAGCAGCAATTATACTGGGTATTTTTATTAATAATTTTGCCAAACATTATGAATTTTTAAGTTTGCAAAACTGTAATTTTATTTCAAGGGGAATTTTTATTCATTTTATTGAAAGAAAATTCATGAGAGAAAATTGAAGAATTATACTTCTGCTTTTAAGTCTGATTGTCTGGATCAGGAGTGATGACTCATGGCAGGTCAAATAAAAGGCTAACATTTTGAAGCTCAGGGTGAATTTACTTAGATTTCTGCTGGGGGAATATTAGATATCAGGATCAAACTCATTAGCATTAAGAAGATAAAGGAATGCATCATTGTACCAATGCAGGTAAATTCCATTAATCTCTATTATTACATAGTGGGTAGATCACTGCGCTGCAGTCTCTGAGGCCCCGAATTCAATTCCCAGCACTGCCAAAATGGGAGAAGGACCTGGCAATCCACTCCCAAGGCAATCCCGAAGCACTCAGCCATTGAAAACCCTATGAGGGTCGCTATGAGTTGGATACTGACTCGAGGGCACCTAACAACAACAACAATCTTTTGGGGCTGGGATTTAGCTTAGTTGGTAGAGCGCTGCACTGCAGTCTCTGAGGTCCCGAGTTCAATTCCCAGCACCGCAAAAATGGGAGAAGGACCTGGCAATCCACTCCCAAGGCAATCCCAAAACAGTCTGCTATTGAAAACCCTATGAGGGTCGCTATGAGTCGGATACTGACTCGAGGGCACCTAACAACAACAACAAGCACTCCTTTAAAAAAAGAAGATAGAAATTTTTATCTTCCTATCTTTTTTGTGGCTCTGGAAATGTAAAATAACATAGATATTATGTTTCAGATGAGAAAACTTTATTATACTATTTGGTTTGAAGGAGGTGGTAAACCTACTGAGTAAAAAACAAGCATATCTATCTATCTATATCTATCCATCTGTCTATAATCAGGAAAGAGCTTGGCTTCAGAATATATACTTTTTTCCTTAAAAGGAAAATGGCAATTTGATGTCACTGCTCTCTTTTCCCTATAAGTAGCATTTATTAACTAACCCCAGCATAAGCACCTGCTCTCAAATCAGTTATTTCACATTTATCATCATCATTCTATCCTCCAAAACATTTCAAACATGTTCTTGGCTTGTTGTTCTTATCCATTAGTAAAATGTGATTTATTAAATACATTGTTTAGTTTGTGAAAACTACATGAAAAGTTTTTAGTTCTTTTGATAGATCCAATTTTTCTTGTCCATATGAAATAAATAGTTTCTTTTAAAAAAGAAAAAGCCTTACTGTCTCACAAGTAAATTCTCCCTGTGAATTTTAACTCAATAACACCTTTCCTATTCTACTTCTCAACTGATAAACTGAGCTGAATATACTGAGTAAATATGAAGCATAGCATACAGAAAATGATTTCCTTACAGAGATATAATCAAAGAAAACTGAATGTCAAGAGTTGCTATTTAAAAAATTATCTGAAGTGCTGTTGGATTTGTAAATACAAAATACTGTTATTCTTCAGGAAGACATTCCAAAAAACAGAAATAACACATATATGCAAACCACTATTATATGTAGTAGAGCATGCTAACATGAATAAGATATATGTTTAGAGGTGTTAATAAATGGTAAGACATTTAAAGAAGGAAAATATCAACTCCATTTGGAGTTATTAACCAAGAATCTTTAGAAACAGTAGTAATCAAGCCTAGCATTAAGGATTGGTTGTTGTTGTTGTGAGGTGCCATGGAGTCAGTATCCAACTCAGAGCATCCCTACATTCAATAGGCAAAACACTATTGTCAGTGCTTCTCTGATGTTCATAGGGTTCTCAATGGCAGATTGACTTTTGGGAGTGGGTTGCCAGGTCTGTCTCCCAAGCCTACAGCACCTGCTATTCCCAGGCAGTCTCCTATCCAAGTACTAACCAGGCCCGACCCTGCTTAGCTTCTGTGATCTGATGGGATCAGATGCCACAGGTCTATGGCTGCTAGGCTAAGGACTAGCAGGATATAGAAGATTAAATACTAGGAGTTGTCAAACTATAGAAAGAGACAATAATAAGGCTATCACAAATATGAAAAAATCTAACCAAATCTGAGGTCTTGGTGGAGCTTGGCTTACTTTTGGCTGTATCCAAAGCATTCACAGATTTAGATTTTGAATAATTATTTTGGGCCTCCCTGTACATGACCCCTCAACCCATAATTCAATTTTTAACCTCCTTGATTACTAACTTCATACACAAATTTTGTGTGGATCCTTGACTTACCTGATTGGCTTGATTCAACCCCCTTCATCTTTAACTTTGGCTCCTGTTTCTGATGACTTTCCACTTTATAAAACTTTCCCTTGAACTTCTCTTTCTTTTTAGTATCCTCCTGCTATTTGTCAACCTCATCAGTACAGAATGGCACATTCCGTATTCAGTGGATGATAAAATGATTCACTTGTTGGGAAGAGAAAAATGGTATGATCAAGAAGTGGGAGATAAGATTGGATAGTTAAGAGAGAACATTAGAGGAGATTAAATTATATATGGGCTGGGATTTAGCTCAGTTGGTAGAGCACTGCGCTGCAGTCTCTGAGGACCCGAGTTCAATTCCCAGCACCACAAAAATGGGAGAAGGGCCTGGCAATCCACTCCCAAGGCAATCCCAAAACAGCCTTTGAAAACCCTATGAGGGTCACTATGAGTCGGATACCGACTCAATGGCACCTAACAACAACAACAACAACAAATTATATACATTTCATTCAATATGCTATACTACCATATTTTTTGGCATGTTTTCCTACAACCAGAACTATATATTAATTGTTGTTGTTATTGTTGTTGTTGTTGTTGTTAGGTGCCGTCGAGTCGGTATCCGACTCATAGCGACCCTTTGTACAACAGGGGAAACACTATTGTCAGTGCTTCTCTGATGTTCATAGGGTTTTCAATGGCAGATTGATTTTTGAGAGGGGGTTGCCAGATCCTTCTCCCAAGCCTACAGCTTCTGGTGTTCCCGGGTGGTCTCCCATCCAGGTACTAACCAGGCCTGACCCTGCTTAGCTTCTGAGATCTGACGAGATCGGATGCCACAGGGCTACCGCTGCAGGCCGTTGTTGTTATTAGGTACCGTCAAGTCGAGTCCGACTCATAGTGACCCTATGTACAGCAGATCAAAACACTTCCCAATTCTGTGCCAGGCACACAATCTTATTTATGTTTAAGACCATTGTTGCAGACACTGTGTCAATCCATCTGGTGGAGGGTTTTCTTCTTTTGCGTTGACCTGCCACTCTCCCAAACATGATGTCCTTCTCCAGGGATTGATCTCTCCTAACTACATGTCCGAAATAGGTAAGACCCAGTCTGGCCATTCTGGCTTCCAAGGAGCACTCTGGTTGCACTTCTTCTAGGACAGATCTGTTGGTTCTTTTGGCAGTCCAAGGTACATTCAATAGAAGTCTCCAGCACCATAATTCAAATGCATCAATTCTTTTTCTGTCTCTCTTGTTCAATGTCCAGCTTTCACAACCATATGATGTGACTGAAAATACCATGGCATGAGTCAGACGCACCTTTGTCTTCAATGTGACATCTTTGCTTTTCAATACTCTAAAGAGATCTTTTGCCACAGCTTTTCCTAGAGCAATGCATCTTTTGATTTCTTCACTGCTACTTCCACGGGTGTTGATTATAGAGCCAAGCAAAGCAAAATCTTGGACAACCTCAATCTTTTCTCCATTGATTGTGAAGTTGCGTGCTGACCCAGTCATAAGGATTTTTGTTTTGTTGGTGTTTAGTTGTAACCCATATTGAAGGCTATGATCTTTGATCTTTATCAGTAAATGTTTTAAATCCTCTTCACTTTCAGCAAGCAGAGTTGTATCATCTGCATAACGCAGGTTGTTAATGAGTCTTCCTCCAATCTTGATGCCACATTCTTCCTCATAAAGTCCAGCTTCTCAGATTATTTGCTCAGCGTATAAATTGAAGAGATCCAGGTGAAAGTATACAGCCCTGATGCACACCTTTCTCAACTGTAAACCAGGCTGTGTTTCCTTGTTCTATTCGAACAACTGCCTCCCGGTTGTGTACAGATTCCTCATGAGCACAATTAGGTGCTCGGGTATTCCCATTTTCCAAAGTGTTGTCTATAATTTGTTATGATCCACACAGTCAAATGCCTTTGAATAATCAATAAAATATAGATAGACATCTTTCTGATATTCTCTGCTTTCAGTAAATATCCACCCAACATCAGCAGTGATGTCCCTGGTTCCCTGTCCTCTTCTGAATTCCACTTGATTTTCTGGTAATTCCTGTCTATATACTGCTGCAGTCGCTTTTGAATGATCTTTAGTAAAATTTTGCTTGTGTGTGATATTAATGATATTGTTTGTTAGTTTTCACATTGAGTTGGATCCCCTTTTTTGGGAATAGCCACAAATATGGATCTCTTCCATTCAGTTGGCCAGGTAGCTGTTTTCCAAATCTGTTGGCATAAACATGTTAACACCTCCAGTGCTGCATCTGTTTGTTGAAACATCTCTATTGGTGTCCCATCAATTCCTACAGCCTTGGGTTTTGGCAGTTCTTTCAAGGTGACTTCCAATTCATCCTTCAATACCATTGGTTCCTCTTCATATGCAACCTCTTGAAATGGTTGGTCAACTACCAATTCTTTTTTACATAATGGCTCTGTGTATTCCTTCCATCTTCTTTTGATGTTTCCTACCTTGTTTAATATTTTCCCTGTAGAAACTTTCACTATTGCCACTTGAGGCTTGAAGTTTTTGTTCACTTCCTTAAGCTTGAGAAACACAGAGCGTGTTCTTCCCTTTTGGTTTTTTGCCTCCAGCTCCTTGCACATGTCATTATAGTATTTGTTTTTGTTTTCTCGAGCTGCCTTCTGAAATCTTCTGTTTAGTTCCTTAACTTCATCATGTCTTCCGTTTACTTTAGCTGCTCGATATTCAAGGGCAAGTTCTACTGTCTCTTTTGACATGTAATTTGGTCTTTTCTTTTTTTCTTGTCTTTTTAAGAACTTTTTGCTTCCTTCTTGAATGATATCTTTGATGTCATGCCACAACTCTTCTGGTCTCCTATCATTTGTGTCTAATGCATTAAACCTATTTTTGAGGTGGTCTCTGAACTCAGGTGGGATATACTCAAGGTCATATCATGGCTTTCCTATACTTATTCTAATTTTCTTCAGCTTCAGTTTGAACTTGCATATGAGAAGTTGATGGTCTGATCCACAGTCAGCACCTGGTCTTGTTTTGACATTTTGTACAGAGCTTTTCCATCGTCTCTTTGCACATATGTAGTCAA
>VMDO01012038.1:46900-64040 GCA_007922755.1 Pedetes capensis | reverse complement strand
GAGGGGAGAGGAGATCAGGGGAGGGGAGAGAACGGGAGAGGAGAGAAAGGGAGAAGAGAGAAGAATCGAGTCAAGGGTGATTGTGGGTTTGTGGCCTGATCACCTGGAAGGATGGCATTGTGATCAAATGAGATGCGAGCAAGGTGGGGAGAGTAGGTTTGTTTTGTTTTTTGAGACAAGATCTCGCCATGTAGTCCAGGCTGGACTGGAACTCATGGTCCTCCTGTCTCAGCTTCCCAAGTGCTGGGATTACAGGTATGCACCAAGCCTAGAGTAGGTTTTGAGGGGAGAGCAGGAAGCCAGTTTTGGAGAGCGTCAGTTTCAGAGGTCAGTTAGACACCCATGGGTGTGCTGTGGATAATAATATTGGCTTAAAAAATACAAACCAGTCATGCAGCCTTTATAGTTTGCTCCCCACTGGTTTCTTTGTTGTTTGTTTGGGGGAGCTGTTAGTTTTGACACAGGGTCTTGCTATGTAGCCCAGGCTGGCTTCGCCTCCTGAGTATTGGGATTACAGGTGTGCACCACCATGCCTGGCCCTGCACTATTTTAATCATTTAATCTTCAAACCAATACTAAATGCCAGAAGCAGTGGTGCACACTTGTAATCCCAGGGACTAGGGAGGCAGAGGCAGGAGGATCACAAGTTCAAGGCCTGAGGCAGTATGTGCAACTTAGTGAGATTCTGCCTTTAAAAATGGGCTGGGGGGTGCAGCCCAGTGGTAGAGCATTTATAAAATATGTGCGAGGCCCTGGGTTCAACCCCCAAGTACTGCAAAAAACTAACCAACACCAAAACGGTGGATATTATTATTTCCTACATTTCCAGATGAGGCAATGGAGGCACAGAGCAGTTAAGTAATTTGCCCAAAGTCACACAGCTGAAAGCTGGCAAAGCTGGGATTCAAACCCAGGAGGTTTGGCTCCAGTCGGCATTCCTGGCCACCCTACAACCACCAGTTCTCTATGAGAAGAAACACAGAAGGGTAGGGTCCTAGAGGGTGACAGGGATGCTGTTTTACATAGAGTGAGCAAGGATGGCTTCCCTGAGGAAGTGACATTTTACGTGAAGGGGGGATAGCAAGCCATGCTGACATCTGTGGTGAGGGGACTTCTGGCAGAGGGGACAGCATGTATAAAGGCTCTGAGGTGACCACCCAAGCTATCCATGGTTCCCTGGATTGTTCCCACCTCTGAAGCCCATGCTGTTTTCCCTGCCAGGGGAGCCATTCCCTCCTCTGAAAACTCGTTATTATCCAAGCATCAAGTTCCAGTACGTCCCAGGCAGAATTAATTCTGTGTGTGATCCAACATACTGAATAACCTGTTTGCCCTTGAAAATCTGTTCTCTCTGCCTCATACTCCTGTGCCCTGTTCTATGTGGTCTTGAGCAAGTTCTTCAACCTCCTTATGCACAGTTGCTCATCTGGAAGATGGGGACTTTTTACTTTCAAAGTCAAATATTCTCAAAAGTACACCTACCCTCAAAGACTTTTATGAGGATTAAATGTCCCAATATAAGGAAGGGACTTAGAAGAGTGTCTGAGATATGGTAGACACTCAACAAGTATTAGCCATTACCTAGATGGACTGACACAGTGCCTGCAACAATGGGCTTAAACATAAAAGAACTTGTGTACATGGTACAGTGTCGGCAAGTGTTTTGTTTTGTTGTACACAGGGTCGCTGTGAGTTGGACCTGACTTGACAGCATCTAACAACAACAACAAGTATGCCATCCTTCTCCTGCCACCTCAATCCTATGTATCACCACAGCCTCCACCATTTGGCTACCATCACTTTTGTGACTTCCTATTCTACCTCTGTGGCTGGGATTTAGCTCAGTTTGTAGAGCATCACTCTGCAGTCTCTGAGGTCCCGAGTTTGATTCCCAGCACCACAAAAACAGGAGAAGGACGTGGCAATCCACTCCTGAGGCAATCCTGAAACAGCCATTGAAAACCCTACAAGGGTCGCTATGAGTTGGACATGACTCGATGGCACCTAACAACAAAACAACAACATTCTACCTCTTTCTCCACTCTGCTCTACCCACACTGTCCTCCCTGATGTTCTCTGAACACAGTAGGCACAATCCCACCTCAGGGCCTTTGCACCAGCTGTTCCTTCTGTCTAGTACTCTTCCTCAACACACTATGGCTCTGTCCCTCATCTCCTTCAGGTTTTAATAGAGGAGTTACTTTTCCAAGTGTGCTGTCTTGTGCCTAAGATTTCAACCACCCCAATACTCTCTTATCTGCCCTACTTCATTTTTTTCTCCTTAGCATTTGTCTAACACACTAAGTTTACCTATTTGTTTATATAGCCTGTCTCCCTCACTTTTTATAAATGCCTGCTCCACAGCACAGCAAGTTTTGCCTATTTTGTTCCTCTATACCTCTGGGGTCTAGAAGAAGGCCTGGTACTCACTTGGTGCTCAGTAAATACCTGCAAATATTTGAACAGTCCAAACCAACATCTTCATTAGCTGCCATATCCTTTCTGCATCTGCCCCCTCACACTGATGTCTGAGATGGTAACTTTCTCCATTTATTCATGCAACAAATTCTTGAGCATCTACTATATACCAGGTACATTTTTAAGTGCTGAAGACAGAACAGTGAATAAACAAAACCTGTAATTCCTCAGGGGACCTCCACTGGAATGGAGAGACAGACAATATACAAATGGTACAGTGTGTCCAACAGAGGGCAAAGAGACAACGAAACAGGCAACGGGCCCAAGCACTACTGGCTGTGAGGGATCAGATGGTGAGGGGGGCTTTGACTACATTTTTTACACAAATAGCATCCTTAGAAACACTTTTATACATGTTCCCTTATATAGTGTATTTCAAGCAGCACGGTGTGACGAACACATGCTTTACTGAAATAACACTACCCAGATGCAATGAAATAAAAACACTCTTAGAAACATTTTCTGTCTGTGCCTTTACAGAGTGTGTTACGTACATTACACTTCAGTGAACACATCCTTTCGATAAATTACTGCTCAACCTTATTCACAAATCAACTGGTATTCTTGGAAACATCTTTACATGTGTCTTCATGTAGTGTGTTCCTTGTACACAGTGTGGTGGACACATTTCTTTAGGGGTCGGCATTTGGACAGGGGCCTGCAAGGCATCATGCAGAGATGGAGGAGTAGTGCTGGGGCAAAAAGAACAGCTAATGCAAAGGCCCTGAGGCTGGCCAGTGACTGCTGTGTGTGCGAAGCAGTGAGGGGGAGGCCACTGTGGCTGTAGCACATGTCTAGGGTGAGGAGGTGAGGAAGGACAGGCCAGAGAGGTGATTGATTAATTCACAGGTATTCCTTCTTTACATCGGAGGGGATTCTAGTTCTGACTCTCCATTTTAGCAATGAGGAAACAGGTGCAGGGAGAAAGTCTTTAAGTCATTCATCTAAGGTCGCCCCACTGCTGCAACTGAGGGTGGGTGGGTGCTGAGAACAGGTGTGCAATGGAGACTGCTCTTCAGGCAGAGGGGACAGCAGAAAACAAAAGCCTGGAGATGGGAATTAATTTGGTGTTTAAGGCATGTGGCCTCACATGGGGTGTAATGAAGTGAGAAAGGGGCACCTCATAAATGTCCCTGTGCCCTGAGTATTTACTGGGCCACCTATGAGTAAGGTTTTTAACCTCCCTAATCTCCAGTGTCCTCAGTATCTGTCTCAGAGGGTTGTGATGAGGATTAAGTGAGTTGGTGAATATAAAACACTCTGCCTAGTACATAGGTGCTCAATAAATGTTAGCTCCTATTGGCATTATCATCAGTATCACTAACGTATCCTTTCACTGGAGTGAGGCAGAATGTCTTGATGTTTAGGAGTGTCTGCAAAGGAGTATGCTACAGTGAAAAGCCCTGGGTTCAACAAGTACACAGACTGATCTAGCACATGGAAAAGAGAAGGGAAACAAAAGTACTCTTCCTAGGGGAGAGTATGGGAGGATATGGAGGTATGAATATAAGCACAAGGGTAGCAGGACGCCAATGAACAGATCCACTACAAAGGGAAGGAGATGAAGTTCCATCTTCTGAGGGGAAAGGGCACAGAAAAGCTCAGTGACTCCTGCACAATAGTGCAGGAGAAGAAAAGTCATCACAGAGTGTGTGATTAAAATGACAGAGGGACAGGACAAGGTTATGGACTATACTACTGAAAATGATAAGATATAAAGCACTAAACTGACTCACTATTAAATGTAAGGGAGAAGCCAAGGACTGGAGTCTGCAAATAAGGGAGGAAAGTTAGGGCAATGGACTGATAACTAGGATGTGAATATAAGCATGTAGACTAATGCACTAGAAAATGGGAAGGGGTAATAAAACATTGGACTAGCACATGGGGATGGGGTTTAGAGGAGCCAGAAATACAAACTCAGATGGACTGTTAGGGGTGGGGGTGTACGGTGCCACGGACTGTTTCACTACAAGGAACAGAAGGGGTGGAATAAACAAGGCCACAGAAGGGTCCCCTGAAAGTTGAGGCTAGGAGAAACACAAACAGACTCACCTACTATTAAGGGGGTTGGACACTGCCACAGACTGGTTCCCAGTAAATGGAGAGTGAGGTGGGGTGGGGGCCAAGACCACGGACGAATCCACTCGAAGTTGGGGTAGGGAGAAATATAAGCACGCAGACCGATCCATTGCACAGCGGGAGAGGGAGGTTAGACCACAGTCACATCCACCATAAGAGGTGAAGCGAGGGGGCAAGGCACACGCAGGTCTATCAGCGTGGTGGTGGCGGTGGGGAGTCGAACACCAGCAGGCCACGGGCCAAGCCACATCCCCTGCGCGGGGGCGGGAAGGATACGTGGGGTCACCGACGGGGCCCTCCACCCTTCAGGCCCAAGGCTCACCTGTGTGTGGCGCGGTGGCGACGGTGGAGGTGTTGGCAGCTCCGGGGGGCGGGGGCTCCATACACGGCCCCACCGCCCCCCAGGCCTGGGTTCCGAGGCGGTGGTGGCTGCGGCGGCGGCGGTGGCGGCGGCGGTGGCGGCGGCGGCACCTAGAAGCCGCCCCTGCGTTTCCCCACTGCTCACGTGGGCCCGTGCGGGAGGAGCCGAGCGCCCCGCCGCTCGCTGATTGGCCAAAGCGCCAAGGATGTACCGCACTGCTCCGGGGCTTGGCGGGGCGGGCCCAGCCCCACGGAGCCTTGCAGTGATTGGCTCAAAGGGAATTTATAGCCTACAGAAGGCCGATTGCGCTCCGAGGAGAGGCGCACTGCCTCGTGGTTTCTTCACGCTGATTGGTTCAAGGAGGACTGATAGACTGTGAGTAATTGATAAGGTTCGGGGGACTCTCGACTCACACTGATTGGCCTAAAGAGGATTGATAGCCGACAGACAAACCTCCGAGGACAGGGGTGGGTGGGCCCTGTCTACAGATGATTGGCGGAGACTCTTAGACAGCTGCCAAAACATCAAGCAGGCGGCGCTGCACGCCACGCCGCTCGGCGGAAGCGGGACTTCTACGGCAATGGGCGTAGCAGCCCCAGGGAGAAGGTAGGGCCGAGCTCCGCGTGGGCGGGAAGGATAACTCTATGGTGATTGGCTACAAAAGACAAATTTAGAACCGAGCCAAGGTAGGAGGGCTGGCTGGCTGGCAGATACGTAAAGGAGCCGGGTGGTAAAAATTAATACTAAAAGGACAGGATTCAGCTGCGGCCAGCGTTACAAGAAGGTGGAACCTGGCTTTTCGTTGACCTCCGTTAGCTGGACTCAACCTAGAATAGGGGCTGGAGGAGGGAGGGAAAAGATCTGCACCTATTGGTGGAAGCTGGACCTATTTAGAAGCAGGGGTAGGCCAAGGTTGGGTGAGGGTGTTACTTAGGGTACCTGAGAACCCACTGAAGTGCGGGAGCAGGGTACACCTTAGGGCACAAGTGAAACGACGTGGGAACAAACCTCCACCTTCAATCAGCCCGTTCTCTGTGGCAGTTCAAAGAATGGTGTCCAGGAAAAGGAATGGAAGGGTGAGGTGGGAGCCCACATTGCCAAGGTGACAGAAAAGAGGGCAAAGCATAAAGTGAAGTGGCAAATACCGCCGGGCAACAAGCTGGAGGCAGCCCTATTGGGGTGCATTAGCGGTTCTGCATAAGGATTGGATCTCTGGCTCTCCCAGTAACTTTGTGTTCTAGAAACAGGGCACCTTGGCAACCAATAGGAGTTAGGGGGAAAAGAAGGGTCATGTGACTCCAAGGAATTCAGGCTCTTTAATGTCGGAGGACAGGAAGTAGTAGTCAATGGTGAGGCATCTCTGGGAAATTCTGCAGGCCCTGTAGTTCTCTAAGCCCCTGCAAAACAGAACAGAAGAGACTGAACAGAGACTGGGGACAGCCCCTGCCCCAGGCTTGCTCTGAATTCCCTTCCCTTGGCTCCAGTTTAGAGGGAAAGATAGTTCTCCTTTGCCTTTCTCCCTTCTTCAGGTCACCACCCTTATCACATCTGGACATAGAGTAGGAGTGGAATGAGTTGCTCTCACCTCTAGCAACATGTGGATGTGGGCCTTGATATTCATGGAGTCCTTGGTGAGGCTGTCGCTGAGCCTGGAGAAAAGAAACAAGAAAGGGCAAAGTGGGCCTCACTTAGGATTATGATGACCCTCATCATTTCAAAATCTGCCTGCCTTCTGGGTGACTTCCCGTTATGCTGCTCGTAGGCAGAGATCACTGTCCACCACTTGGACTTCACTGATTCAAAGACTACTGAATGCCTACTGTATGCCAAACAGTTTTATGCACTGGGGAGACAGCAACAGACACATGAACGAAAATCCAGGCTTCATGGAGCTCAAATTCTTGCTAAGAGACAGAAAAATAAGCAATGAAACAAAATATAAGGTGTGTTAGATGCTTTTAAGGAAAAGAATTGAATAATGACAGAGGATAAGGGGTAGGAGAGTGAGGGCTTCAATTTTAAATAGGGTGCTCAGGGATGGCTTCACTGAAAAACATTTTTTTTTCTTTTGAGAAAGGGTTTATTTTTGTTTTTGTTTTGTTTTGCTTTGAGACAGGGTTTCACCATGTAGCCCAGGCTGGCCTTAAACTTGTGTCAATTCTCCTGCCTCAGCCTCCTGGGTGCTGGGACTATAGGTGGGTGCCTCCATGCCAGGCCACGGAGAAGCATTTGAGTAGAAAGTTAAAGTGAAGACATGAATAGTGTGGCAGTATGGGGGATGAGTGTTCCACTTTCAAGGGGCAGACCATATACAGGTGCTGAGGTGTGTACCTGGCATGTTTGAGGCATGGCCAAGAGGCCATTGTGGCTGGAGAGGAATAAGTGAAGAGGGATTGTCAGAGGTGAGGTCAGAGGGGTAAGGAGTGAGGCAAATCATGGTAAAGTCTACAAAGCCATGGTAAAGACCCTGGCTTTTATGCTAAGTGAGGTGGGAGCCAGGGGAGGGTTGTGAACAGAGGACGGACAGAAACCAACTAGGGTTTATGAGAATCCATGTGCCTATAGGGCAGAGAAGTGACTGGGAATAAGGAGGGCAAATGTGGAAGCAGCAAGTCCAGTGAGGAAGGCACTGTAGTAGTCCAGGCGAGAGATGGAGGCTTTGACCACAGTGGCAGCAGTCGAGAAGATGAGAAATGACTGGATTTGGGATGTACCTTGGAAATAGAGCCAATAGGATTTACTGAAGTGTTGCATATCAAGTGTGAAAGAATGAACTCAAGGTGCTGGGTGCAGTGGCACACATCTGTAATCCCAGCGACTCAGGAGGCGGACACAGAAGGATCACGAGTTTGAGGCAGAGGCAGCCTGCACAACTTAGTGAGACCCTGTCCCAGAATAAAAATAAAAAATGGGCTGAGGGTGTAGGCCAGTGGTAGAGTACTTGCAAAGTATGTATAAAGCCCTGGGTTCAACCTCCAAGTATCACAAAAGAAAAGAAAAGAAAAGAAAGAAAAGAACAGAACAGAACAGAACAGAACAGAACGAATGGACTCGAAGGAGAGGCCAAGGCATCAGCAACTGGGAGGCTGGAGTTGCCTACAACATTCTAGCCCTGGACTATTGAGTTACATTCACCAGTCAATTCCTTTAGTCTAAACCTCTTTGGATCAGGTCTCACTGAAAAGAATCCTCACAGATACAAAGGGTTTATGTCTGTAATCTAAAAACAGTGTGAAAGAACTGAAGACAAAGTAAGAAGTTCTTTTCCATGGAAAAGCTAAGAGGCAGAACAGAGTCTTTTTTTTTTTTTTTTTTTTTCTTGTTTGTGGTACTGGGAGCCTGAATCCAGGGACTTACACATGGTCCGCAGGTGCTCTACCACTGAGCTGCACCCCAGGCCATTTTTCACTTTTTAAAAATTTTGAAACAGGGGCTTGCTAAGTTACTCAGGCCACCTCTGACCTTGAACTTGCAATCCTTCTGCCTCTATCTCCCGAGTGGCTGGGATTACAGGTGTGCGTCACCATGCCTGGCCCAGAACAGAGCTTTTTGAGCAGCAGCCAGGAGGGAAGAGTGTTAGAAGTTAAGTAAATGATGAAGGGAGGTGGAGTAAGATAAGGTCCAATAGGTAGGAAGGGGCTAGATCACACAGGGTCTTGATAGCATGTTCAGGAATGCTGGTTTTATTGTGCTGGGCTATCTGTCAATGTAGCAGTTTGAGGGAGCAAATAAAACTAAATACTATATAAAAATAGATGGTGACAAGATAGGATATTAAGTTGGAAAAATAGTATGAACCCATCTATATAACCAAACATCTCCCAAATTCATATTGTTAGCCTAAAACCTCTCCTGAACTGAACTTGGGAGTTTAACTGTATCTTCAAAAACCCACTTCACTACTTAATAAGCACCTCCACACTTCACAGGTCCCAGTTTGAATTCCTGTTCTTCTTCTCCTGAACTGCTCCTCCCCATCATCTCCGTATCAGATGAAGGCAACTCCATCCTTCCAGTTGCTCAGCAAGAACCTAAACTCCTCTGTCTTTTTGCAGTGTGAGGGACTGAGCCCAGGGCCTCACACATGCCAGGTATGCACTCTACCACTGAGTTTCACCCCCAGCCCCAAGATTTCTCTTTTTCTCACAATCTACATCTAATCACCATTGTACTGCTCTATTGCAAGCAATGCTTCCCATCTCCATTACATACTCATTCTCCATAGCACTGTCAACATTTACCATGCTACATCATTTACTTACTAATAAACAAGCCTAGTTTCCTTTGACTAGAATGTTGGCTGCACTAGGGCAGAGATGTTGGTCTGTTTTATTCCCTGCTATATCGTCAGGAACCAGAACAGTGTGTGGCACAGAGTAGGCCCCCAATGGATATTAAATGAATTAAGTGGAATTCTACTCAACTCAAAGGAACCTGAAGTCCTCAAATGATGGTTGAGTCTATGTTTAGGGACAGGAAATGAAGCATTGTATTGCTGCCAGAGCATAAGAATACTATCAAGAATATTTAGGGTGGTGCTCAAACAACAGGAATGAACTTGATCAATTACTAAGGGACAATGTGAACACCACAAAAGAGAACAAAATTAGTTAATGGTACAAGCAAGGATAGTCTATGAAAGGCTGTGAGTTCACTTCAAAAGAGAGGGCTTGGGTGTAGCTCAGTGGTAGAGCCTGTGCTTAGCATGTGCAAGGCTCTGGTTTCAATCCCCAGGGCAAAACCAAACCAAACCAAACCAAACCCCAGAACAAAACAGTAAAAGAAAAAAATAGAAAAGAAAAAATATAAAGAGGCACTATAGCATATGTCTATAATCAGTGACACAGGACACTGAGGCAGGAAGACTGTGAGTTTGAGGACAGAGTCAGGCTGTTCAACTTAGAAAGACCTTGTCTCAAAATAAAAATGTGCTGGGGATCTGGGTGTCATGGTTTATGCCTATAATCCCAGTGACTGGGGAGGCTGAGGCAGGAGGATGGTGAATTCAAAGCCAGCCTGGGCCACAGAGCGAGACCCTATCTTAAAAACAAAATCTGAATTTCCAGAAAGATGAAACTTTTAAACAGTTCTATTAATCATAATAAAGAAATATGAATTGACCATATTTTTCATCACACTAACAGATCAGGTCAGTATATCGAAGAGACCAGGTAAAGGGGCAGACACTGACAACTAAAAATACCTCACTCTGGGAAAAGGCACCAAGTATCAAAATATAAAAATATATTTGAAAGGTCTTGTGACATAAGGAAAACTTTGTTAAAAAAAAAATGGACTTGGTCTAAATGGCCATCCATTCAAAACTGCATTGACCTTGATCAAGCTATTTAATAATTTGTCTGATCACCAAGATTTAGAAATCTCAGCAGGTCATAGGTCCATTAACATCGAAACCCTGGAAAAATTTGAAAAAAGAACAATTGCTGAAATCCTAAGGGAGGCAACTCTAGAAGAAATCAATGAAAGAATAAACATAATCAAGGAGGAATTTTAGATAAGTGGTATTCACACTTGTGAGATGTTACCAATCTATGTGTATCCTTCAGTGCCCAGCACTCACTTCATCTGAGCCATGCTTGCGTCTTGTGGCAGTTTCTCTAGTATGCCAGGCACACCGTGCTGTTTGTCAGGAATGTTTTTCCCCAGATAGACATACAGCTTGTTCACTCAATCAGGTAACTCAAATGTCACTTCCTCTGGGAGGCCTTCCCTACCTACATTTCAAACTGCTCGCTCACACTCCCAGTTGCCCTTCCTTGCTCAAAACTCAAACTCATCTGGAGCCCCTATTCTCTCTCCCCACCAGTACCCATAGATCTGCTTCAATGACCACTTCAACTTGCTTCCAGTATACAAACACGGTATCTACTATATGTCATGCACTATTTTAGTCACCTGGAGTATAGACAAAACTTCTCCCTTTATAAAACTTATAACATGGGCTAGGAGTATAGTTCAATGGTAGAGTGTTTGCCTAATATGCATAAGGCCCTGGGTTCAATTTCTAGCACTGCAAAAAAAATTAAAGCTTATAACCTTATGAAAGGAGAGGATCAAAACAAGAAAGAAATTACACAGTAAATATTAGGAGATAATAAGTGCTGAGAAAAAAAAGTAGAAGAAAGAAGAGGATTTGAGAGTGCTAGGGGCTGCAATTTTAAAGTTAGGTCATAGAAGGCCTAGTTGAGGAAGTAATATTTAGGCAAAACAACTGAATGAGGAGAAAGGAAGCCACATGGGAAGAGTGCTGCAGGCAGGCAGAAAAGCTATTTCATTTGCCTTGAGGTGGGATCATTCTTGGGGTGTTTAGCGAATATGTGGGCCAGGCATAGTGGCACATGCCTGTAATCCCAGCGACTCGAGAAGCAAAGGCAGGAAGATCGCAAGTTCAAGGCCAGAGGCAGCCTAGACAACTTAGCAAGACCTTGTTTCAAGATAAAAAACTTTTTAAAAAGCTGGGTGTGGTGGCACATGCCTGTAATTGGGAGGCTGAGGCAGAGGACTGATGTGAGTTCAAGGTCAGCCTGTTCTACATAGTGAGATGCTGTCTCAAAAAACCAAAGCAAACAAAGAAAGAAACAAATAAAAAAATAAAAGTGAAAAAATTTAAAAAATCGAGGCTGGGAGTGCAGCTTAGTGGTAGAGCATTTGCAAAGAATGTGCAAATCCCCAGTACTACATGAAAAAAAAATAAATACATAACATGTGAAGGTTGGTGTGGTGAGAACACACTGAACAGGAAAGTTAGCAGAAGGTGAAGTGAGAGGTAACTTGTTTTATTTGTATTAACTTACAGGCTGAGACCTTACAGATCTGATCGTAACTATATGTATGTATAACAGTATAGCCTCTCTGGAATGTTAGCCTTCTAAGACTCTTCTGTTCACTCCTGCATCTCCACTGCCAAGCACAGAGCCTGGCACACAGAAGATACCCAATAAACGTGTGTGTGAATGACTGACACAAAGACCACTTATTGAGTGCTTATTATGGGCTATGTCTACAGCCATACTACCCTGTTGTCCGATCTCATCAGATCTCGGAAGCTAAGCAGGATCGGGCCTGGTTAGTACTTGGGTGGGAGACTACCTGGGAATACCAGGTGCTGTAGGCTAAGGAGAAAGATCTGGCAGCTCACTTTTGAAACAATCAGACATTGAAAACTCTATGAATAGCAGAGATGCACTTACAATAGTGCTGGGCACGGCACAGTGTCGGGTAGTTTTCGTTCTATTGTACATAGGGTTGCTATGAGTCAGATTCAACGTGATAGCATGTAACAACATTATTATGAGCTACACCTGGGGCTGAGCTTTGTATGCCCACTTTCCTGAGTTCCAGCCCTGAGGAGGAGCAATGGGTCCCTAAGTACCATCGCAGGTGGCTATAGGGAAAAGAATGTTGAAAATGGTGGTGTTTTTATTTATGTATATTTCTCTGTGTGTTGCTGGGGATTGAACCCAGGGCCTCACAGATACTAGGCAAGTAAGTACCCCACCACTGAGCTTTACCCCCAACAAATGTTGGTGTTTTCAGACACTATCCTCATGGAATGGACTTACTCTGTGAGGAGGGAGCTCTTGCGGTCAATGAACTTGAGAGCCTCTGCCAGTGTCAACTCCAGGAAAAAACCATATCCCAGGGCTACGTAGATGCGTGAAGTATCTGGGCTGAGGAAAGAAAAGTCAGAGGAAGTGGAGGAAGTCCTTATTACTGTTTGCATACCATACAGTTTAAGATGTTTCTTACTCCCTCCCCTTCCCCAAATTGAGGATCTGATAGGGCAGGGATTTTGTCCTATTTTGTTCACGGTCACATCCCCAGAACCTAGCTTATATCTCAATGGAATATAAAAGCTGGCACAGTGTCTGGTATAGAGAAGATAGTAAAAAAATAGTTGTTGCATGAAGGAAGGAGGAAGCTGAACCCTATGGGCTCAGAGGGACGGGTAGACACTTACACCACTGTGTCAACGAAGAAGTTACAGCCCAAATCCACCTGCATATATAATTCCGAGTGCTTAGCTTCCTGTGGGCCAGGGAAAAAGAGGTAGGGGTCAGTGGTCAACTTTTAGGCCAGATGACAGGTTTTGGTCTGGGGTCTCTCTTCCCATCTCCCTCCCTTGCAAGCATGTATGCATGCGCGTGTGCGAACACACACACACACACACACACACAAATTGGTACCCAACACAAAAGTCTTTACCTGGAGTCGCTCGATGACATTTTTCAGTTGAAGGTATTTGGCCAGCTGCTCATATACCTTGTCTCGATGGTCCAGCACCTTTCTAATAGGACGAAAACATAATGGTGACCAATAGGCAGCCCTGTCCCTCTCAGGATACCTCACACCATACCATAAAAGGCATTTTAAGCCAGGTATGGTGGGGCTGTAATCCCAGTACTCAACAGGCTGAGGCAGGAAGATTAAAGTTGTAGAGCCAGTCTGGGCTACATAATGAGAACCTGTCTTTAAAACAAAACAAAACAGGCATTTTAGTGCAGATGTTAAAAATTTTGGGCCCTGGGTCAGACTGCTTGGGTTTGAATCTGGGCTCCAACCTTTACTAGTTGTGATTTTGGCAAGTAAGAAAACTGTTTGTGATTCAGTCTCCCCATTTATAAAATACAGTTAACAGTATTACTTCGTAAGAGTTGTTAGGATCAAATGAGTATTTGCTACAAAGAGCTTAGAATAATGCCAGCCAAATGGTAAGCACTATGTACTTGTTAGCTATTATTTGTTGCTATTATTACATGCTAACTCCCATGCCACTGCCTCATGACAATTGAAACATCCTCCATCTCTCTTTAGAATGCTCATACAGCCCTAGTTCTGAACCTTACTTCCTGCTCAGATTAATAATGACAGCAATAATAGTTACTCAAAGTCACTGAGTCTCTAGTGTGTTTCAGGCATCTCAGCTAAATTCTTTTTTTTTTTTTTTTAACTTTTTGAGTTATAGTCTCGCTGTGCTGCCCAGGCTGGTGTCCAACTTGTGAGCTCAAGCGATCCTGTAGCCTCACCCTGCCTCCCAAGTAGCTGGGATTATAGATGTGTACCACCACGCCTTGAGTTGTTTTATTTTTATCCTCTCTCGTTTTTAATTGGAAGTTTGGTACATTGCCCGGGCTGTCCTCCAATTCCGGAGCTGAAGGAATTCTCTGGTCTTTGCCTCCAGAGTTCCTAGGACTACAGGCACACACCACGGAGGCCAGGCTTATGCTAAATTCTTTACAAGAACTGAACACACTGAAAACTCAAAACCACCATAAGAGGAAGGTTCCATAAATTTCCCCATTTCACAGACGAGGAAAGTTTGTAAGACACACAGAGGGGAGGAGAGATATGACACGTTCACAAGGATGGCTAAGTGGCAAAGGCAGGATTTGAACCCGGGAATTCTGGCTTCAGAATGCAGCTTTAGTCCGATAAATAAAATCACCCGTCGCTCTGCCGTGAACGCCACGTTCTGGCCAAATCGCACCCCGGATGTCGCCCTCCCTTCCCGTTCGCCTCACCCACCAATCGGAAGGCTTGGCCCTGATTCCAGACACCCCATCCACCACGTGGAATGTTCCGAACGCCCCGCCTCCCGCGTTGTCACTCACTGCAAGTCCCGCTGCAGCACGTCACTGATGAAGGCCTCATAGCGTAGCACTTTCTCTCCGGTGGCCTCCAGCGCCCGCCGTTTAGGGGGCGTCGCCATGTTGGGCTCCTGGGGAGTGAGGAGGGGGAAGACCACGTTGACCACTCGTTTGGCCTCAGGCACAGTTCATCTCCACCCTCTCAACGTTGGGAATGGGCTCATCCGCCTCGCGCAGGGGGTCGGGGGGTTTACACTTTCTGCCCATCCCAACGCTGGGACTCTTTCACCCACAGACGCCCAAACACAGCCCTTACCTTAGGGCCGCCGGCAATAAGAACTGTTGGTGCGAACCGCGGCTTCCGGGTGGCGCGCGTGAATGACGTATACCAAACACGCCGGCCAACCAAATAGCCAACCGGGAAGGGGATGTCCTGAACCGAGGAAGATGGGCCAAAGGGAAGAGGAGAGAGGCGGGGCTTTACGGAATCCGTGGAGATCACCGAAAGCTGCAGAGTTTAGAAGGCGGCAGTGCTAGCAGTAAAGAGACCAATGGGTGACTGCAAAAGCGGCGCGTGGAACCTGTAAGAGACTCAGCGTGCCAGGTGGGGGTGGAGTTTGGTGAGATTTGGCGGGTTTGGGCAGAGGCCGAAGGCACAGGTGAAGGTAGGGAGAGGGCGTGAAGTGTTCATAATTTAAAAGGCACAGCCTCCAGAATGGCAAAGATTGATTATGGTTCTAGTCTGCAAGGAAAGGAGTATATCCCATGTGATCTGCCGGTTTGAATACTGTTTTCTTGTTGTTGTTTGTTTTTTACATTGGAGGTTTGGGTTTCACTCCCAGTAATAGGAATGAGTAAATGGAGACAAATTTGCTAAGATTCATCTTTGATGACTCTCTCTCTCTGGCCCGCAATCCATAACTGGGGCTCAAGCAAAGCGCTATGTCAAATGGGCAGTCGCTGAAGCCCTCCGCTGAGGATCGGGTAATTTAGGAATAGTTCCTATGTTTTTACTTAAACGTATAAGTTTTGTATGGATTTATTTTTATGCCCTCGAGAAACCGAATAAATTTATTTTCCGTGTTAGATTTTCAAACAATAGCATCTAGTCTAGCAAATGAAGCCCTGAGCCTGGAGGAGAACCCAGACCTTAGGGTACCCCAAATGCTATTCCCGCCTGTAGGCCTTAGAGCACTCACCTGCACCAAAGAAGTCTTCCCAGATTATTAGTGCCTTCGGTGCCTGAAAGCACGATTCAGCGCGGAAGTCCTCAAATGCTAAAAACCTAAGCAAATCAAGCTTTTCTTTGCCCTTAGAACAAGATGATTGTAAAGGAAACATTGAGATTTACATGGTCATGTGGTTAAAGTTACATTTAATGTGCTTGAAACAGACATGAGGTAGTTAGAAAAATATTACGTAATCTATACCACTTTCCTGTAAGAGGCGAGGAAATATTTTTGAGACAGGGTCTTGCTATGCAGTCCGTCTGGTCTCAAACTTGCAGCAATACTGCCTCTGCCTCCTGGGTGCTGGGATTATAGGTATGCAGCACCACAACTAGTTTAGAAAACATCTTTATTTGACAGGGAGAACACAGTTATGATGGGCTGAAGATGGGTCTGTGCAAGTCTATTATATTTCATGCATACAATTTTTTTTACTTAAAAAAAGTTCCCAGCTTTATCTTTACATTTGAAACCTTCAAAACAACTGACAGTAAACACTCATAGAGCCTTCACTGAGATTCACCAGTTGTTAATATTTGACCACATCATAATTGTTGACATGGATGCATAGTATTGCATCCTTTGGATGGTCTCAGATGTTTGAGCCACTCCTCTTTATTGGATATTTGAATGTGCCCAGTTGTTTTCGTTGTTAAAATCCAAAATGGGATAACAGTTTTTACTTTTAAATTTTTGTGTGCAAGCATGATTGTTTCCTTGTGACAAATTTCTAGAAATAGAATTTATGAATCGAAGGGAGGTCACTGCATGGTAGATGGAGTATTAAATGACAGTTGTACACATACTACCATTAAAACCTCATCTGACTCTGATGTGGTGGTACACACCTGCAGGCTCAGCACTTGAGAAGTGGAGGCAGGAGGATTGTGAGGTTGAGGCCAGCCTGGATTACATAGTTCAGGCCAGTT
This sequence comes from Pedetes capensis, assembly GCA_007922755.1. Classification (NCBI taxonomy): domain Eukaryota; kingdom Metazoa; phylum Chordata; class Mammalia; order Rodentia; family Pedetidae; genus Pedetes; species Pedetes capensis. The sequence goes on along the minus strand of VMDO01012038.1, from coordinate 47,353 downwards.
TAGGCTACATAGTGAGACCTTGTCTTTAAAAAAAAAGAAAAAAAATTGGCCGGGCTTGGTGGCACATGCCTGTAATCCCAGCGGTTTGGGAGGTGGAGGTGGGAGGATCGCAAATTCGAGACCAGAGGCAGTCTGCGTAACTTAGTGAGACCCTGTCTCAAAAAGTGAAAAAATGGGCTGAGGTGCAGCTCAGTGGTCCAGCACTTGCAGAGCATGCAGGCGCGAGGCCCTGGGTTCAACCCCCAGTACCGTAAAAAAAAAAAAATCAAAACAAAACAAAACAAAGTCCTCATCTAAGCAATACAAAGAGGTCAGCAAACCATGGTCTTTTTTTTTTTTTTTTTTTTTTTTTTTTTTTTTTTTTTTTTTTTTTTTTTTTTTTTTTTTTTTTTTTTTTTTTTTTTTTTTTTTTTTTTTTTTTTTTTTTTTTTTTTTTTTTTTTTTTTTTTTTTT